>CAXHKQ010000071.1:0-16645 GCA_964017145.1 Agrocybe praecox
CTTAGGATCGGATGCTGGCTGGCTGCTGGTGCCGCTGCCGCTGCCGCTGCTGCTGCGACTGACGGTGGCGGAATGTGGGTCTGTGTGTGTGCGTGTTCGCTGGCTGGCTGGCTTTTCTGTCGTTGGCACTCGTCGTCGTCGGTCGCTGCTGCTGTCGCTGCCAAACGCGCGCGCGCATGTTGCCTCTCAGAACCACATACCAATACCCTCGCTCCACCCCGCTTTCGAACCAAACTGTCACCACCGCCGCCGAAAAACGACCGCCTGTCCGGACAATCGCACACCATCCAGCCGGTGCGGCGCGTCCTCCGCGCGCTATCGCTTAGCGAACAGAACACACAACATCGGGGGCCAAAGTACACACACTCGCACGCACCGCGGCACAAACCAACAAAATCCTGCGCACGCGTCTCTATTTGGCACAAACACACTGCGCAGCACAGCATCGCAAAAAATCACGCACATCACGCGCAATGTGTGCTCAACGCAATGCTCGCAGATTGTGTACACTGCTGCTGCTGCTGCTTCTGCTTCGATATTCGATTCCGATTTAAATGCGTCGTCGTTTTTTCCATCGACGGTCGCCGTCGTTTGGTCTGGCTGCCACGACGACCACGACACATCAGTGCCACCATGCTGCTGCAGCGTCGGCCTATCAGAATCATCAGCAGCAGCAGTCGCGTTCGCGAGTTCTTTCAATCAGAACAATGCACACCAGCGACACAGAGAGAGAGAGGCGTATTTGAAATATTAATTAAATTAAACCATCACCATGTGCTCGACACACGTTCGACGTTGACGAGCGGCGACGGCGCAGACGACTCAGCCGTGTGGTGGTACATTCCCCTCGACACTCGCGGCGTCCATCACACACGCGCACGCCAAAACCCCGGCGCACAAAAACACAAAACACACGCACAAATCGAACACAGCTGTGCGCCGTCGAACGCCGAAGCAGCCGTGGCAATTTGTGGCGGCGGCGGTTCGCACACGTGCGTTTCAGTGTGATGGTGGCGACGGCGTGGAGTGCGTTTGTGGTTTGGTTGCTCGCACGCACGCAGCTTGACGAGCACTTAGTTTTTGCACACTCTCTGCGCGCGCACGCGGAAAACTTCGCTCTGGCGGCGGCGCAACGTGTGCGATGTGAAATAAAATATTTAATGTCGGCAGCGGCCACGTATATTCGAGGAAAGGCACATGTGGCGGGTGTCGGGTGTGTGTGTGGACGGCGAGGAACGTAAACCTAAACGTGTGTGTACGAACTTAAACCAGAAATGATGGATGGCCACACGCCGGATTGACGACGACGACGACATGGACTTTGTGTGTTGGCGTCGGTATGTTACGTGTGTGTGTTTGTGTTATGTTGAATGCCGGACATATGGTGCCCGCATAATGGACGAGCGCAGGCGGCGGCTGATGGCCACCACCATCGGAGGATTACAACGGTCTTACAAGAATAATACGGCCCACATACGGCCGGCCTGGCGGTGCCTCGATACGGGCTGCTAGACTTGACAGCCACACAAGCGACCGCCACGGCTGGCAATCGACAGGGGCCAAACGGACGGACGGACGTGTGGCCGCACATGAATAGCCGATTGTGTGGGTTAATTTGTGTGCTATTCAATCTATCAGCATGGGGATGGGGTGGCGACAGCAGATCGGGAATCGGGCGTGTTGAAACGTTTGCGACGATGCCTAATACGGAACCCTTTCCTAATCGCAGCCGCCGAAAGCATATGTGCGGTTCGGACTAATCGAAACCACATCCATCAATGTGTAATCGCGTACAATACGTCGTCATATCCCCTCTGCATGCATGCATATCCCAACCAATTTACACCGCACACAAACACACAGCCCAACCTCGTCCACCCCTCGTTTCACCTCGACGACGATGCCGCACGATGCCACCAATTATGTGAGGAAGCGATGCCGGCCCCGGATGACCATTTACACGGAAAACCACCCCCTACCCGCCAACCGAACCTGTGAGCTGAGCGCCGCTATCGTTTAACCGCATTCCGCTTGACCAGCACCTGACCTCCAGGGCTGGATGCGCGCGCGCGCGTCACAATCCGTTTTTCGGTCACATGTCGCCGGGACACAATGCTGGAATGGGGAATATCCCTTAAAAACCGATTAGTCTGTGACCGGCGGGGGGCACTGGGCGGACTATAAGCGGAGATAGGGGTTGGTCTCGCATATGCTAGCAAGGAAATGGTTTAGTGAGCGACATAAAAACTCTAGCTCTAGTGCTCGGAAAAACCGAGCATGCTGCTAGTTGGGGGTGGGTTTATGGGGTGGGTGGGGGTGTGTGTGCAAAGCGTGTGAAAATGTTGGAAAATGTAAAAATCATTCTCTACACCTGTTACACATGCTCACGCTCACACATGCGCAGCAGCAGCACTCAACGACTCGCATCGCATTTAACCCAATCTGCCAACGGCCAATTCCGTCACCCACACCCACACACGAACACATGTGCCGCCGAGCACACAGCCATCAAACGAATACCAACGCCGCGCCACTCCGCATATACGATGTGTGTGCAACACCATTATCCGCACATGTGTGCGCGACACACACACACACGCTCGCACATCACTCGCACACATACGAACACACACACACACGTTGCTGCACATCACCATAATTACACGACGCGCACACTCGAAATGTGTGTGCGAGCGCCGGCTTGCCGAGGAGAATTTCCCGGCGCACACACACGCACACACGCACACACATGATTTGCGTGTCAAGTGCAAAGCGGGAACCATATGTGTGTCGTGTGTGTGTGTGGGTGTCAGCGGTGGGAGACGTGCAAATTCCAAGTTTGTCGTCCATATGTGTGTCTGGTGTGGTATGCGAGAAAAATACAATAACCTCTGACCGCACGTCGAGCGCACCTCGGAAATTGCTCGAACGGAGAGATTGCTCCGTCCGGACGTCCGAGCTCACATCAGCAAGCATGTGTGTGCGCGCGACATGCATAATTGATGGCTGGCCGACGACGGGAGAGATTATTAACCAAATCCGGTGTGTTTTGTGTCCGCCGCATGAGTGTGTGCATGGTTAACGTAAATATATACATATGGACGCAGAGGAAAAGCTGTAATTTCCTGCTGCTCGTTCCATCAATGCGCGCTAGACGCTGTGCTGCGGTTTGATTGACATACGGGGCGAGCAATTGGAAATTGCTATGCTACGAAGAAGAGTGTGTTTCAGTGTACAGGGTGGAGTGGATAATTATAAAGTTGGTGTTGAAACTACTTGATGTTGCTTTCATCGATGCGTAAGCACACATTCACGATGGAACATACTAGGGATAAGTAAAGGTTCTTACATTTATTCCACGAGGCGTCTCTGCCGAACGTTGACATAATTACATGAGAAAAGCTTGTTTGTAAGGTTTTGAGAGCTACTAAAAAAGGCCAAATCACATTTTGTATTGAACTGTTATCGTTTGGTTGTTATTAGTCTCCAAAGATGTCGATGTACGGATCTAAAAAATAGCATTTGCGGGAATTTTTCTGGTACTTCATTGAGAATACCAAACAAATAACGTTATAGTGTGAACAATGTGATTCCCCGTCTATATTTAAATAAATTACATTTATTAAAAATCCAGGGGCCCTGGAATGCAGTTAAACCTGAAAAAAGAAGAAGGGATTCCTGACATCAAATATTATTCATGTAACGTAAATCAGTTACCAACAGCTTCATTTCAAAAAAATAAGTTTCATCTTATAAATGGGATTATCCATCTTGTCGACGATTAAAACAAAACATTTCTCGTACTAATCACATGCATGAGATTTGTACTCAAATTTTAAACACTAGGTCGATGAATCTCGCCCTTGCGGAGCCCTGCTCAGTTTTGTATGAAATCAATCGAATATGACTTGTTTTGTGGTTTCCTCCCAAGCGCCGGATATTCCTCGGGCCAAGGACTTGTAAATTGGCCTAGTTATATCGAAGATGTTGATCTAGCGATTAGTGAAAATTCAAATCGATTATATTGAACTGTTCTCCAGTGGCGAATCTTTACTTTTCATGAAAAAAACGAAGAACCTTTGCTCACCCATAGTAATTTTAGATATTTTCTATCATCGAACCACTCTGTAGAATCACTCAGGCCTCACGCGCATCGTGTGCATAAATAATTCGGACGGAATCAATGAGAACCGGAACACGCTGGTGGGCGGCAAAGCCAACCAAGTGCCGTTCAAAAGCATAATATTTTGATTTCCGCATGCATCGCTTGTGAGCAGCAGTCACACACACGCATGCGATGAAGCGCCCTCACAAACACGGTAATTACATACTAGTAGTTTTGTGGTGAGCTTCGGCGCGGAATGGGGTGGAGTTCGGTTCGGCGTTCGGCTCCTTATTCAGACCGGCGTCACCGGCAGGCAAATTGAATTCAACGTCAATCTCTGATATTCTATAAGCGCCGTCGCGCGCTCCTTTACACACGCACACACGACTTCGGTAAATTGAATCGCTGCGCGCGCTGTTGGCCACCAATGTGCACATAACATATACACGTATGTTCTCCGATACCCGGCATCGCAGGCGGCCGCATGCTTCGGTAAAACAATTCCGACTGGCTATACGGGCGTTTATGCTGCTCGCTGCTTCGTCCGCGCTCGCGTGTCAAAAACACTGACCGTGACGACGCGCGCTCGCGTGCGGAAACATAGATCGTGGCCGTACACGCTCATTCAGCGACTCAAACGCACACACACGCTCCCGAAACCACAGCCACAGCGAGTGTATTTTCGCGATAAAATTATACACACGAGCTGCCGCTTGCCGCTGCCGCCGCCGGTGAACGAGCTGAACGAGCGCACATACGCTCACATATATTATATGAAGAGCAAAAAAGACGACGGTACGACACACATCCTCGATTGCTGCTGCTGCTGCTGCCGCTGATGCCTCTGTCGCTGCGCGCATGTGTGTGTGTGGTTTCCGTGTATAGTATGTTGCGTACACGCTAGGCGAACGATTGTATGCTCGCTGCTCGCATGCAAACGGGCGCGCGCGTGTCATGTACAGAGATGCACTCAAAGCGGAACGCCGTCGTCGTCGTCCTCGGTTCGCTGCTGCTGCTGTCGCCAGCCGCGTCCCTGCGCACGATAATATATACGATGTGAGGGACGCACAAACACAAGTGTGTTATTGTTCGTGCGTGAGCAGCGTGTGTGTGTGCGTTTGACACATTTTTGAGGTGGGAACACACGGCGGCTGCTGCTGCTGCTGCTTGTTCTGTTTACGCCAGTTGGAAGCCCCGGCGGCGGTTGGTGCTTTGCTAATGCTTCTCAGATGTGCGTGCGTGTGTAATGTGTGTGTGTGTGAATAGTCGTTGGTTTTGTGGTTGCTTTCAAAATCAATATATGATGCCCAAACATATTACACTCTGTGTGTGCACGACACAATCCCCACGAGATTATATCGCGTGCTCGTCTCGGAGCACTTTGCCAGAGGTGGTGCGGGCGCTCCCGGAGAATGCACTTTAGTTGAGCGTGTAACGCACGCAAACATCGCATGCTTGCAAGTATTCGTATTTTATGCGCCAGCACAACTTTGCACGCTACGACGTTCTTATCGCGTGAAGCATGCGGGTGGAAAGAGGGTGGCTTGTTTACAAGATATGTAATGGTGCTGATGATGCTGGTTGACGCCGACGCAAATGTGTGCTCACACATGTGCGTCGTCAACCAGCATGCTTCGGTTCGGTAAAATATATCGCTGTTACCGGGCAAAGCGGCGGATCTTTGTGCGAGTTGCGAGCTGCTGATTAGCGTTTGTGCGCGCTGTTTGCACTGAGCACATACACCAGAAACAGAAACACCCGCATCTTGGTTCCAGCAATTATATACTGTCGAGTGCGAATTATTATGGGCAAACACACACGCACACTGACGCACCGGATGTGTGTAAATGTGTGCGTATTTTGAGCCTGACAGCAGTAAAAACAGCAACGTTTGTGAAAAAATGCTCCATCTATCAATCAATCGACCAGAGCCTCCAATGTACTCACTCATCCATTCCTCCCGTGTTTGTTTCCTATCCCAAGGTAACACACGGCGAGGCTCACATCTTTCACACACACACACACACACGCTGATCGACTGACGCACACCAGCTCACGCAATTGTTTCACACTGCGTGTGTGAGCACAAGTGTTTTCGGGTGCTGCCCCGCCGTATTCAGGCGGCCGTCGATTGCCGATCATCGAACACTTGTGCAAACGTCGCAAGCGCAAGCCAACACTCGCGCACACTCGCAGAGTCTGTTTTCGCCCCGCCCGAAGGCCGTGCGCTCTATTTCGAGTAGTATCTATAGAAACAGTCCCATTGTGGCGAGGCAAGGCGGCGTGTGTGTGCGATACCTGTGCAAATATCGCCGCGCAAGTCGAAGCGCGATGCGAAGATGTGCGCCGAGCCAGAGCAGCACACGCCTGTGATAACACAGCGAGACAAGGTAGGCGAGCAGTTGGGCGGCAGACATGTGGATGTGTGTCGACGCTTTACGAAATCGGCACACAAGTGTTTTTGGCCAGTTGTCGTCGTTGTAATCAGCATCGTCGTCATCGCAGCATTGCGACATTCGTATGTGATCTCATTGTCAGATATGCGCGTGCATGAGCGCAATTATTTCGCGGTTGCAACTGCGCGCATCGCGTCGTCCCAAATTTGTGCCATCGGCACAAACATCGAACCGCACAGCACGCATTGTCATCGCTGCTGCTCGATATTGCGGCAATCGCGATACAATCGCGAGCTCATTTCCATGCGAAAGCGATGCGCGCAGCCATTGATGCGAAGCGCGATGCGGCGATGATGATGATGTTGATATAATATGCGGCTGTACATGTATTTTGTGTCTCTGCACATGTACGCACACAAGCGCGCAGCCCAAACACACTCGCGCGCATATTGCGATACTGCAGGTGAAGAACATGTGTTTCACACGCACACACAGACAGGCGCTGCTGCTGCTAAACGGCTTTCTATAAATGAACGCCAACGACGCAGCGACGCAGCGGCGGCTCGCGAGTTCCAAATGCTGTGAGACGACGAGCAAACGAACGGCGTCGTCGTCCCGAAAACATGTGCCACCGCCAGTGCGCGCAAGCACGAGTGGTGGTTGTGTTTTCGAGTGTGGAAGCCAGCGTGTTCAACCGCATATGCGCTCCAGATGAACGGCGAATTGCACACGGCAACGACATGTGTGTTTGTGTGCGTGGAGCAAGCCTGTGCGTGTATCGTACATTGCGCGCGCGCTGAGTGTAAATTACACACGAAACTTTCGTGTGCGCCATGCGGCTTGCGGCGGCGGCGGCGGCAAATGCGGTATGCGAATGCGTGCTGTTTGTGTTTAGTTTAGTTTTGATAGATCACGGAATCACGATTCAATTGAACCGAACTGGCGCAGAGAGCTCACTCGTTCTGATGCTGCTGATGGTGCTAACGGGCGTCCGATAGTGTGTGTGTTTACACGCAGAGCATATGCTTTCGAACTACTGGAGCGTTTTGCAACGTTTCACCTTTAGATTGAAGAGAAATGAAGTTGATTTGCCAAACAAGTTGAAATAAATTTGTCTACACTTCTATACGTAACTTATCGATTTAAATACTTGCCATGGAAATATTTGTTAACTTCTTTACGTCATAATTGTAAGCAATCGTGTTTGCCTAATTATTGGGGACATACTCACAAATTCGAATGATGCAGTTATGTGGAATGAACCAATTGTATTTGAAAGAAACAAATGCCGGGAAGTCAAATTTCTGACTACGAGCGCTCTGAAAAGATCGATTTTGAAATAGATGGAAAAATAGACGCGCGGTTTGAGTATACAAGAATTGATTCATATTGGTTTGAGTGAACCTTTTTTTTTCATTCCACATAACATTTTGTGTGGATGTTCAAGAATAGATGAGCGAACATGATAGGCAATCCTTTAAACCAAAGACGGAAAACAATTTGTTTGTATGGAGAGAGAAATAAAATCAGTGTTTTCAGTTACAACCATACAAAATATTCGTGTTTCGTCTTTAGTTTAAAGAACATAACTTCTTATTGGATCGACTTACAGCAATGCAAGTATACTCAAATGATAGGTAATTAAATTGCGCACATAACCTCATCACTCAAAAAAATGTACAAAAATCGTTGTGGCTGTTAGTTTTTTGGGGTCGTGTTTCACGTTTTTTTTCATTATATCAGGGACGCGGTTCGTCGGACTTTTGTTCTGCAAATGTTTGTATATACTTAGAAGAAGGACCAATAAACATGATTGCATCATTGTAATTACTCGAATCATAGTAATTCCTCTCCCAGCCAGGCTTGAATAAATCGGTTGTAGGTGGTTGAACTTCAACTGCGCAGAGTAGTTTAGCTATCAATAACATGAAACAATGATTGATCCTGAATGAGTTATATTGCTTATTATCATGTACAACGTTGATCCAATCGATATGTAAAATTCGTCATGGTATTCAAATTCAAACGTTACGTTGGAGAATTTGCCTCAATATTTGATTGAAATAAATTGAAAATAACTTTAGCTGTTGACCAAAGTCGAAAATCCGCACTACGGCCCAGTCCCAGTCCAACCGCCGGCCGGCCGGCTAATCGTCAAAACATGATCGAAAACATTCACACACACTTGCCGCAATGAAAACTATATGGACTCGCCGTCGGCGGCGGCTGCCGAGTGGCCGCGTGGTTTTCGTCAACTAGCGCTCATGTTTAGCACGAGCTTCCACACTCACAATCTCGGGGCTCACGCGCCGTTCGCGTGGCGCCGGCGTCTCGATTATGATAGCTTGCATGTTGCCGCCGCACAGTTGGTACATGTTTATTTGCGCACCGCTGCGTGCGTGCAGCCGACACAAAACACATGTGAGCGTTCACAGCAGCAGCATCGTCTTCACGACGCGGCCCGACGGACGTGTTAAGATGATCGTTTGCAGGCGACATGATGCGAGATGCGAGACTACGACTACACACATTAAACTGACCGCGATGATGATCGACGGCCGATCTCGCTGAAGTGTAAATGGTGTGTGTGTGTGTGTGTTTGCCAGCCGACGAATCAATTAAATGCGAATACCAGAGACGCAAACTCGGCATGAGCATGAGCTTAGCTGACGAATTTAGAAGCATATGTGCGGCGTTTGTTTTCGGAGCGTCATCATTCGCTTCGTCGTCGCTCAATTATTATCTGTGTATGTGCGCGCCTCAGCTGTGTGTGTGTGTGTGGCTGATGGGGTGCACATGTTGCCGTTTTAAAATAGAGTCAGCGGCTGCGGTAAATCGCAGCGCGCACACAGATGTTTGTTGGCTTTCCCTGGCTGCTGCACCTTTGGCAGCAGCAGCAGCCGTGCAATGAGCATATACGGTTAGACTGCTGACTGCTGGCGATAAATTGGTACAAGTATGGGTGACGTGTCATTTATTCCATGTGTCGTTGTTGAGACACTTGGTCCATAGGATATTGTCACGTTCGTTTATTGGAATATTCAAATTTGATTGGGAAACAAACGTATCACGTTATACGAATAAAATACGAATGTCTTCATCTAGTAATAAGGTTCATTCAACAAAACTGCATCATTGGAATTTTAATAATATCATAGCTAGACGATCCAAGTGTTCTTCGCACCATGTTATCTTGAACAGAGTAGCATAATCTCACGGTCCGTTTGATGATGGCCATGCTGTTGCTGCTGAGCACTTCCTTCAATCTCTCAATCTGTCGGAGCATGTGCGCTATTTCACGTGCCAACTCCAGCATACTTAATTGCCAGCAGTAAAAACATCAGATACGTGCGCTCGCATTCACATGAAACGTGACATTTCCCTCTCATCTTCTCTCCGTGCACACAGATGGCTCTGGACGCGAAATCAATCAAGGAGGAGATCAGCGATAAAGACGTCTTCGACAGCAACAGCAGCAGCAACAACGTGCGACGGATAAAAGGTAAGCCGAACACAGCGAATGTCTCTACATTCACAAATGAACACACAATCTATGTGTGCACAAGTGCACCGTGCGCGGCCTTGACGATTGCCGCTCGTTTGGGGTGACGGCACCGAACCCGAAGACACCACTACAACACACATTATACACTCCAAACGTGCTCTATGCCTAATGCGGCTCATTTGGTCGCCGACACGTTCGTTTGTTCGCATCGAGCGCTCGTTCGAATGCACCTGCGAGCACACGAGTGTAATTTGTGCCTGTCATTAACATAAATCAATAGGCGCTCGCTGGCGTGTTGGCGTTGGCGCGAGAGCGCTTCTGGAAAAACCAGCACCCGAAAAACACACGGCAGTACATGCGCGGATTATGCTCGAACCCCCACCCCGCGGATTTGTTCGCGATCGCGAGCAGCCCGACAGCTGCCGCTGTGTGTGTGCGTGTCGACAAAGTGTGAACACGAGCGAACAGGCGCGCCCGTTTTTGGCACGTGTGCGCGTTCAAACGTTTTGTACGCACTAACACGCACGCTCGCACGCACGCAAACGCGTAAACATATTTATAATTACTCCATGCGTGCACAGCACAGCACACGACAGCGCTCATGAAACGCATGCGTTGCACACACAAAAACGCACGCACGCACGGCACCGTCATGATGATAATTAAATCGGAGCATTTAATTAGGTGTATGCACACACATGTGCAAGCAGCGCGCGCGCGTGTAATGTTTAGTGCACTAAACATGCAAGCACATGCACGCTAAAACAGTGAGCACAAAACAGCACAGCACAGCATCCCACACGCACAGCACCAAAACATCTGCGCCGCCGATGTTTTCGGGTGAATTGCGACGCGACCGGGTGCCGCATGTGCCAAGTTCCAAGTGCCGCTGCTGCTGCTGCTGCACAGGAAAAACCGCGCAACATGTTTAAACATGCGCTGCTAATACGCACATTGGCGCGCGCGCACGCCGTTGGCGAATTGCGCATGGTCGATTGTTTTACAGTCGAGCGGTGGCGGCGGCTGCTGCCGTTTTCAACCCCTCTCTGCACCGCAACCGCTGCCGCCACCGAATATTCCCAGAGACAAATCGTCGTCGCCGCTGCTGCTGCGAAATCTATTAAACATCCGTGCGTAAGCAACGACCGCGATTTGGCGCAAATGCAACCACCGCAACCAGCCATCAGAGCGTCCATGGGCTCGTGCGTGCGTGTGTGCGTGCCAGTGTCGCGCAACGCAAGTGCGTGGTAGCCAAACCGCATATGGGCTCTCGGCAGAGGGTGGAGGAGTTTTTCACATGTTTCGAAATAATTTTAATGAGATATTCCGAGTAAATCATCTCACAATCTTCTAAAGAGTGATTCTTTTAGACGTGCGGTTTCAAGATGAAATATAGTCAACTCTATTATAAAACTGTATTATGAAAATACGAATTTGTCATTATGTATTATGTTGTTTAAATGATTTGGGGTGGCCTCTGCGGCCGGCTCGAATAAATAAAAAAACAGCTGCCAAAAATATCCACTACGAAAATAGTTCATCTCAATATTGGGTAAGGTTGGATAACAATCGTTGTAATAAAGCAAACAAATCATATTGCTTCACAGTCTATCGATTCACGTCACTGGAACCAAATTTAAATTGTGTACGTCAATTCCAAGAGAACAAACAATGATCATTATCATGTTGGTCAATGTTTGTCTCTAGTAATAGACGTACACCATTTGGATGCCTGTTTTATCTCACGTTAATGACGACAAATAGTCATAATACTGAAAAATCATGTAGATTTGTTAATACAATATTCGTCTGTAATCCAACGCTCGCATGAAGTAAACGTCCTAGTCTACACAGTAATGCCGTATAGGTTTCATTTTAAATTGGTTTACGTCAATTCCAAGAGACAAAACATTGACCATAGTAATGTTGGTCAATATTTGTCTCAAGAAATAGGCGTACATAATTTGGATGCCAGTTTTTTCAAGTATATGACGTCAAATAGATTCTCAAAAATCATATACATTTTTCAAAACAATATTACGTCTGTAAAACAACTCTTGCATGAAGTTGTCGTCAATCTATGCATAATACGAAGAAACGGCCCAGTCTACACAGCTGCTATGCTCAATAGACACACACATGCGTGCAAACATGCCCGAATGTGTGTGTGTGGGTTCGGGCCCGTTCGCCAGTTAATAACTGTTATGTTCGCGCGCCACTGCCGTTACGCACAGTCACAGCAGCCACTGTGCGCACAAACGTGCGTGCGTATATGTATTTCTCCAGCATATTTCGGCCCCACTGCCTGCGGCTGCGGCGGCTGCCGCTGCAACAGCCGCCGTCGGGATGATCGCATTTCGCAAACATACGCACACGATACAGTCGCGGCTGCTGCCGCCACTGCCGCCAGCCAGCGCGCGTTATTAGCAATTGCGCGACCACGAAATGAACAATTTTCGGTTTCATTATAAAGATGAATGACCCGAAACGGTTATTGTTATCGGTGCGGCGGCAGTGGCAGCCAGCAGCCACGCACATGTGCGTGCACGTTTATTATACTCGCACAGTGACCAGCCGCAGCCGGCGGGCGGTCGACCGTCCGCGCAGTTCAGCTGCTGTGTTCGATGCGACACGGACGAACTCATGCACGCACGCACGCACGCATTTCAAGTGTGTTGTTTGGCGCAAAACGCACGCACGCCTCCGCGTATTTATGGAGTGTTGCCATTACGTTGTGGCGGCGGCGGCGGCGGCACGTGCAAGCAAACTCGTAGTCAAATTGCACACATGTGCGCCGTTTTGGACGTTCGTGCGGGTGGCGCGCGGATAGCAGTGCTTGATAATGTTTTGCGTTGGTCGCACAAGCGCGCAAGTGTGGCCACAGCCGTTTTCGGTTTAAATGGTACATGAATCATTCGCGCAAATATCGCAGAGTGTTCTGGTGCGTGTGGTGCTTTGTATCGATGCTTGCAACTGCTGCCATTTAACGAGCACGAGTGCCCGAGTGCATCGCCGTTCGATTGAATCGATGCTCGCGCAGTTTATTCATAAATGTGCTCGCATGCGCACGCGGATCATTCAGCCACCGGCATGCGAACCATCATATTTAGTTTTATAATTGGAATTTTGCATACACACACATGTGTGTGTCTGTGTGTGTGTGTGCGATTGGGCAATGAGCAAGCTCTGCGCTTATTTTGTGCGGTTCTCTCTGCTCTGGCTGCTCGAGCTGCTGTGTGCGTTTGACAGAACGTGTTCGTGACAGATGATTTTCCCACAGGTAATACCCGGTCGGGTCGAAGCCGAGCGGTACTCTGCATAAAGGCGCTTGCTCCCTGTGCGGGTGTGTGTGTGTGTATTTGTGGTGTGTGCTCGCTGGTGCACACACAGGGGGTTCGGATCAGTGTGCGTGCGTGTGTGTGTGTGACCATGTGCACGTGTATACAATAAACGTGTGTGTGTGCACTCCAATGATGTATAGACCAAAACATAATACGGGCATCTGGAGTCTGGGTGGGTTTGGGGGTGGTGGCGGTAGTGTGGATCGAGGCGACGAGTGAGGCTGTGCTATTTGGAAATGAACTCGAAACCAATAGATATATTTAATACTATCAGAGTTGGATACGATTTCAATAGATTTACGCATTTCTGAACATAATTTCCACACTGGAATTTCAAATGTTTGTCTATCGTGATTGTGCATTTTCATGACGCATTTGATGTTCTAAAATGTATATTTAATTGAACGAAAAACGCTCAAGATACGCACGAAATATCAAGCCTTAAAAGTTCGAAGTGAAAAGTGCGAATTCACAATTATTCGGTTTATGATCAAACATCGATCTCGTCTCGATTCACCGATTCTTCTCACAGATTCGCGCCAAAGTAACGTATATAATATTCATCCGTTCGCACTATAATATCCGCTCAGTTGCCATCTGCACACACTCGCACAAACTATACTGCATCAGCACCATGTGCGCGGTTCCCTACACACATTCTAACACACACATTCGCCCGTAATGCCTTGTGCACACGAGGACGTCGGACGACGCCGACGATGCTCGGACGACGACGAACGGCAAACGTGTGGGTGTGTGGGAAGCAGTACATTTTCAAAGTATTTAGTAGTTTGCCAAAGCATAATCGCATGAGCGCAGGGTGTGTGTGTATTATGTTGGATGTTAGTGTGCTTTTGACACCGCTTGTGAATATATAATATTGAATAGTATGGACGACAGGAGTTCCGACGCACACACACACACACCCACACATGCACACGTGCCGATAAGAAACGACTCGGTGAGCAAACACACACACACACGTATGTTGCTGGTGTGTGTAGTTTGCAGCACAGGTGCACAGCTCTCGATATGCGCGCCCGATTCCCACCCCCATCGAGTGCAAAACGGATGCAAAACGAGAACAAAGCAAAGTACGTCGTTGCGTTTATGTCAATCCGATATGGGTGGCTTACGGGGTGTGTGTGTGTGTGTGGAGAAAATGCATACAAATACACCGGTGATTTTGCGTGCGCGCACATGCGGGAATTGTTTGGCCAGTCGTCGTCGTCGTCCGTTGCAGCAGCAGATCGGCGAAAATGTCGCTTGCACTCGCTCGGAGCCGAGCATACACCACACATGTGCGCTCTCGCACGCCAACGTTAAGTGAAATGTGTTCGTGTGTGCTTGTGCGTATTTGCTTTGCTGTGTTCACCTCTGTCACATGGGCGATAATTCCGCATTTATGCTAATATATAAATTATGCTCAGCACACGAAGCATTCACGATCGAAATCGTATGTGAGCGTGTGTGTGCTTGTGTGTGTGTTTGACAGCCTTGACACGTCGTTCGTTTGTGTTTGGTTGTGCGTTGTGTGTGTGTCGGTCGCAGGACAAAGCGACCGTGCTCCGATCCAGATTTTTCCTATTCCACAAACACACGTGATGCCATTGGCAGCTTTCGGGCATGCGACGCAGCATAATGCGTTATTAGTGATCGTATGGCAGGCAGGGATAAAATATGTTGTTAGATATTCTCTTCAGACTCTCTTTTAATCATGGAGCATAGTAGTGTTGGGACCTTTCGTAGTAAACAAATTATGAAATAGAAAATTAATTTATTCAGAAAATGTTCCCACACTTCATCCCATCTACTTCAATAGCATTATGGTTTTAGCTTTTAGTTGTCAAACAAGTAGTTGTATAGATATCACTGCTGCGTGTGTGCGTGCTTGCGCCGACATGTTTTCGCATATAATAATTTATTAGCTGCTAATACATGGGCTTCGACATCACAGCCGAACCGCATGTGTGCGTGTGCGAGCGGCAGTCAGACCCCAGCGTAATCCCTGATGTCAAATCCAAAAATCCCACAGCGCCAAAATGCCGCCAGCGGCGTCAGCGGTGGCGGCTTATCACAATGAGCGCCGGTTCGCCCGTGCGCGCTCGTTCACCGTGGAAACAAAAGACCATCATCATCAGCAGCAGCGTCGTCGACGACAACGCACGCCGCGTTCGCTTGTGGTGTGAGATAATTGTATCCGCTTAGTCCTCGCCCACCTTTCCTCGTTCGCTGCTGCTGTTGCTGCTTAGCGCCAACGGCACACACACACTCTAGTGTACATTTCAGCATACTTGCACATACATACAAAATTGCTATGCAAATGTAAGCAATTATGTATGGTGCTCAGCAAGCCTTTGGGCACGCGTGCCAGTCCGCAAATGGAAAGAAACGCACGGCAGCATAACACGGCAGCATAACACAATAGCTCACACGTACTCCACTTACTTATCCACTTGCCCGCATTCGTTATGACAGACAGACAGAGAGACAGAGACGATGGCTGGAACAGGAGTGTGTTGCTCGTCGTGTTGCGTCGTCTCAAATACATGCTGCTGCTGCCTCGTCGGTAGCGAAACTCGGCAGATTTGTTGAATGAACCGCGCGCGTGACACTCGCACGCACACACACCGAACACGCATGCGAGTGACAGTAAATTTGATTTGTAAAGAATTGCGTTGTGCGCTTTGCAGCAGCAGCAGCATCGAAGCTTTCACGAGCGCAAAAAACACACACCAGTTGGATCGCTATAACAACGAGCGTGATTCCCAACACCCGTGCACTTTCTACACTTCAGCGTCAGTCGTCTGCGACGTTGCCTAGCCTGGCTCGTCTGAACCAGGCCGACCATTACCAACAAACACTCTGGCGGCATTCGCGCAAGTAATGCGCGCGTTCGTTTCCAATCCAGAGCCAGGAAAAGCCGTATACTACCAAGATTTTGAAGTTCAAAACGCCACTAGGTTATTTTCGTCCGAGTGGCGTAGTGGTAGATGGAAGGTCCTGAGTTAAATACCTTGCATGGATTCGGGTTTTATCTCCAACGATGATCCAACATATGATGTTGAATGTTGCCTAGGGTTGCTCTTTGGATAGTTGTTCTAACCACATGGCCCCTGGAAAAAACGGAACCGGTTATGAAGCTCCGGTCATGAAGCTCTCTTCAGCAGTATATAAAGAAGGCCAAGACCCGTTTCGGGTTGTAGTTCCGATCAAGCGAGCATAATTATTTCGAATGACGAGCACAGCTTAGTTCGAATAATTAAGATTGAATAAAGTGTTCCTGCCATTGGATTAA
>CAXHKQ010000072.1:0-17735 GCA_964017145.1 Agrocybe praecox
TGACCGCACAGTTTGATGTTTAGATGTGTGTAGTTTATTGTTGGAAAGTAAAGTAGGGAATCCAATCCGGGTATACCAATATACGTTTATACCAGTTTGATGAGAACAGAAATTTCAGAGGTGTTCAGCAGATATTTTCAACACCCCAACTTGCTACATTTTATAATTCAAGAAATGAACATTTGATCGCGAATTATATTATGAAGCATACATACTCATTCCGTTAATACAATTCGTCAAAACATTCGTACCGACGCATTTAGTCAAACAATCGGCAACATTCTTCTCGGTTGGCACATATTGCAAAGTAATTAATCCGTCCGCGACTTTTTCGCGTATGAAGTGATAGCGGATGCTAATATGTTTGGTGTTCTTACGGAACGCCTCCGTCTCCGCGATCTCCAACGCTCCTTGGTTGTCGCAGAACAACTTGACTCCATCGATCTTCTCAAATTGTCCCATGAACTCGGACAACCACGCCGCCTCCTGCGCCGCCGCCGACATCGCCATGTACTCGGCTTCAGTTGTGGATAGTGCGACTGTCTTCTGTCGCTTGCTGTTCCACGAGACGGCTCCTCCAGCCAGCAAATACACCCAACCCGAACACGACCTTCTATCGACCACGTCTGCAGCCCAGTCTGCGTCGACGAATCCGCTCAATCGTCCATCGCATCTTTTGTACTTGATGCGGTAATTGATCGTCCCCTTGAGGTACCGCATTATACGTTTCACGGCAGCCCAATGTGAAGATCTGTAATTGGAATTGAATCGACTCACATTGTTAACAGCGAACGCCAAGTCTGGGCGAGTGCCCTGGACCAGATATAACAAGCTGCCCACAGCTTCTTGGTAGGGCGCTTCAATTACATCATCATCTGGTGAATTCGGCATCAACTTCTGCGACACATCAGTCGGTGTCGCAACCGGCTTGCAATCACTCATCTTGAACCGCTCCAGCACATCTCTGGCGTATGACGCCTGCCCAATCGAAATTCCGTCCTTCTCAAATTCGATTTGCAATCCGACGCACGTCTTCGCACGCCCCAAGTACTTCATGTGGAACTTCTTTTCCAACTTCGCTCTTATCTGATCGCGCACAGCAGGGTCTTTCCAGCAAATCAATATATCATCGACGTAAATTGCTATTATGAGGTCCACATTTTTCGTGTAGTAGACGCACATGTCGATCTTTGATTTGATCAATCCAAATGATTGCAACGCTTCGTCCAGACATCTATTCCACTGACGACCACTCTGCTTCAGGCCATACATCGCCTTTTTCAGCCTGCACACACGGCCACTACCGTCATCAAATCCTTCCGGCTGCTGCGTATATATCTCCTCGTCCAAGTCGCCCTGTAAATAGGCCGTAATCGCGTCCATTTGGTCAATGCTAAGGCCGCGCTGCGCTGCCATAGCAATTAGCAGACGGAGTGACGTGTAGCGCACAACCGGAGAATACGTTTCCGTAAAGTCCACGCCATACGTCTGCGAGCACCCTTTCGCAACAAGGCGCGCCTTATAACGCAGCACCGTCCCGTCATCATCTCGCTTGGTTTTAAAAACCCACTTCGTCTTGATCGCCTTTCGGCCCGCAGGCAGACTCATCAGCTCCCATGTCTTATTCACGTTCAGTGACTCCAATTCACTGCGCATCGCATTCCTCCAATCTACGGCGTTGTGACCACCGAGCGCATCTTCTGGTGTCATCGGATCGCCGGTTTCTTGATCACACGCCAAATATACATATTTAGGCTCATTGGTGCGACTACGCTCAGAACGGCGTAACTTTTCTTCGACTTCTGATTTCACCGCCCCAACTGGCTTCGCAGCTTCAACTAGCGGATCTGAAACCGCGTCATCAAACGCTTCCTCATCGTCGAACTCTCCCTCCCCAGTTTCGTCGTTATCATTCGCACCTTCTTCTACAACCGGCTCCACCGGCTCTTCTTCAGCATCGTCGTCGTGCAAATCAACCACCACATTCTTTCCGATTTTCGCCGCATTCATGTCCAGAAATACCACATCCCGGCACGTAACCACTTTACGTTTCTTCAAATCAAAACATCGCAGACCTTTCTGCGCATCCGCATATCCGATAAAAATCATCTTCTCTGCCTTCTCATCCCATTTGCGTCTTTGCTGCTTGTTCACATGAACCATCACTGCGTTTCCGAACATCTCCAGTTTGGCCAAATTCGGCCTCTCTCCAGACCAAATTTCTTCGGGCGTCTTTCCGGTCGTTCGATTGACCGATCGATTGATCAAGTACGCGGCGTGGTGGACCGCCTCCGCCCAAAATTCTTTCCCAAGGTCAGCGTCATTCAGCATGCACTTTGCACGCTCCACAATCGTGCGATTCATTCTCTCAGCCGTGCCATTCTGCTGCGGCGTATAAGGTACGGTCGTCTCATGCACAATTCCTGCATCTTCGCATATCTTTCGCATCGCGCTATTCACAAATTCGGTGCCATTGTCTGATCGCAGGCGTTTAATCTTTTTGTCGCACTGATTCTCGGCCATGTGTTTGAATGCGGAAAACACATCCACGACTGCTGACATCACAGCAACAGCGTCATTCGCTCGCTCGTTTGTTTACATCCGATCGGCTAAAAAATGTTGCGTGCTGTGTGCGTTCCATCTTTCTGGTGCTCCTGCTGCTGCCTTCAACAGCCCTGCAGACTCAACGTCCGTCTCATCATTTAGAACGAATGCCGATGTATCAACAACCAGCTCGTCTTCTGGCGGTCGTCATCGTGGTGGCCGCAGTAGCGGCGTCATTCATGCATTCGCTGCTGCGGCCGAGTCTTTCGCGTGAAGTGCTTGAAGAAGATCGGGATTGAGCGCAACAAGATTCTGAATAGGTGTTGCAAGTGTCCATGTGTTTATGCCGGCTCATGAGCTTGGGAGCAAAAGGTTTAGGTTGCAGAAATTGTGCAGAACACACTAAACTGATACAAACAATTGCACCATACACTAATGCGTGTGCATGTGTGCGTGAACAAGCTCCAATAAGTACCTCAAACCCAGCTTGTTAGATATTAGGTGTATAACCTTGCTCATGCCGTTTTTTGTCCAACTTTGAGACTTTATTGTGAAGATACGGCTACATATATCTTATTCAAAATACTGGCCATTGCTAGCTACTACTTTTGACCATCTTTTCGGTAGCATCCGGATTTCGTGGCCTCACAACGGGTCATCTTTTGTAGCGATTCATGAAACAGTCCAATTTCTCACTTATTCATGAAAACGGGAGTCCTCGTCAACAAGGCCTAGGACCATCGATCAGGACATGTAGTATTTAGGTGGAGCCAAGTCCGGAGAGTACAGCGGAGGGGTTGAGACCTTCCATTTCGGACTTCCCAGGTGTTATTTGATTTTTTTTGCGATGAGGTGTCGAGAATTGTCATACAAGAAAATTACTGAATTGTCTTTTTTATTCAATTGAGGCCGCTGATCTTTCAGTGATCGACTCAATCGCATCAATTTTGTTCGGTATCGATTCCTTGTGTTGATTTCACTTGGCCTCAGCCCTTAATAACACACCATACATTTCTGGTCCCACCAAAAGACCAAAAGGCCTAGAACTCCGGAATCACAATTTTCGAAGCGTTGAATTCACTCGCGACACGATCTTTACCATCAAAAGCAGCCTCGCCTTAAGTTTCTAAGCGCTTCGATGAGCCTCAGCCTTACTGGTCTTCGATTTTAATAAGAAAAACATGACTTCCCGCAAACGACGAAAATTTGGCTCGAACGCGGACATGTTCAATCAAGAATAAGTTCGTGATGCAAACTGATAAGGTCCTATGTTTTGATATCACTAGGTACTCAGATACCAAAGCCTGATGTATGCCGATTTTTATCAATTTTCATCGATCAGAACGACCGCTATAGACTCATATACAAAAACGGCATGAGCAAGGTTATACACCTAATATATATGGAGCGAACAAGCTCGAGCTTGTACGTTATAATATTGTTAAATTCAAGAATACCTATTTGTGCGTCCAAGGTCGAATAATGTAGTTATAATATTATAACTACCAAGATTCTTACTAAAAAAAACCGTGAATAGCACCCATTATTCGTGGTTCACGTTACAGAAAGCATTGAAAATGAACTTAGGGGTAGTACAGCAAACCGATGGACATTCACGCGCGCAATGCATAATCTCCCAACGGTCAGGTACCCGTGGCAACCGGCAACGACTGTATGCTGAATGTGTGTGCGGTAATTAGTATTCGCATTGTACTGTGGTCGTGTGTGTTTGTTTTCTATGTGCGCCCGGTGTGCACTTGTCTGTGTGTGTGTGCGAATGCGTGCTAGAGGTAAACACGGCACATTAATGCATGCGTACGCATATTCACAACATTTTGCATGCTCCGCACACACACACACACAACATGAATGCATAAATGCGTTCGACGTCGCTCTGTGCTGTGCTGTTATGCTGATGCTGATGCGTGTATGTTTTCGTGTTATGTTGCGGCGTATGCGGTCAGGAGCGGACGCAGCGGCGAGCCCGTGATGATGAGCCTGTGCGTGTGCGAGTGCGTTCGAGAACAGTGGTGTGGTAAGATGAAGGTAGTATATGCAGACGCAAAAAATTGCACAACGCTCTGTCTGCATCAACGTCGCGTCGTTGTCGTCGTCTGGAGAGAGATGCCAGGCACCACTCTGCTCTGCTCTGCTCTGCGCACAAGCGCACAAGCGGGAGCGATAAGCATTCTGTATGTACATGCGCACGTACGTTTCGGCCATCAGGTTAATGGTGAACGACTACGGTCATAACCTGGCCGGGCATGGTCTAACCTCGTTGAGCGCCTCGCCTCGTACAACGTCAGTTTAGCTTAATATGGGCGCACACGACCAGCAGACGAGCCGAGCACACACACACACACACACACACACACACACACACACAAACACAAACAAACGAGCGTGCAGACACACACACACACACTCATCAAGTATTTACATAATACAACATCAGAGTGATATTTGCATATTTCAGTACGCGCCCGGGCGTTTGCCTATGCATGGCATAGTACACATGCGAACCCGACCACTGGCTGGCCCGTCCACTGCATTGCATCGCGTATAATGCGCATGGGCTGATTGGTTGTAGGACTTTCAGTGGAATATTAGAGTCAAGATACTCCTAATTAGACTAAATCTGTATCTTGAACATGCATTCAATAAAAACGCTATTTTCGAGTTACGATGTTGAAATTTTGTCTCGATTTCATATCACTAATAAGCAACGAAAATGTATGTTTGTTTGTATAAGTGAAAACACTTCGTCATAATTATAATTCTTCGGCGAACCCAAATTTATCAATGAAATCAGACAGCGGAAAACGGAACAATTCAACAACAGTGAGAATTAATCGGATTCAGCAGAATATGACATTTGTATTCCTACCACGGGTTTAAAAAATAGTCTTACCACATATCGGCCCAATGTGCCCTGTCCTATACAGGGTACGCCACTTTTGATGAAGCTATAAGAATGACGTGGACATTTTCCAGCCTATTTTTTTTATTCAGACCAGCAATATGTTTAAATTAGTTTATGGATACACCATCTCATAACCGCTATTCAATAAATGCAATAGCTGATGAGTTATGCTATGAATTATCAATATGTTTGATAAAAACATTTTGTATTCATATGAATAGTTTTCTTTTAGCCCTATAGCCTTAACTCAGCGGTCATATAACATCTCTATCCCTTTAGAAATGAATTCACCGCTTACCCTTGCAACATGCTCATTTTTCCCGATTTAAACTGTAAACCGTTTTCGTTTTGGTAATTAAAAATAGTCGCTGAGTGCCAAATACGCATAAATCCATAGATGGGTCCACAATTCATAGCCTAATTGATTGATTATAACTATTTGGTCAATTTGGTCGAATGTGAGTTTTTAAGATTTTCCGGCTGCCTTTCCGCAAAGAGATCTCGCATGCCCATAAACGTAAGCACGATATTCAAGAACATATTTTATATATCTCCAGAGTATCAGCAATCCTCAGGTTTTATGCTTTCAGAATTCGGGCTTTATTTCGTAGTAGTATTTCGTTATATTGTGAGATCGTCAACATGACCTTTTTTGGAAGAACATGTACGTACAAATAACTGGTTCAAGTGCTCAGAGACGTTACTTATATGTGTCAGAAAATAAAGACTGATTGGTCTAAAGTTACTCGATGAACCATCAAAAGTAGCGCACCCTGTATATGTGTGCACAACGGATGGACCGTTTGTGCCGCCGAGGATGACAAATGGTTCGCCCCGCCGCCGCCGCTCGTCTCGTCTCCGCTCCGCTCCGGTGGCGACGGTGCCGGTGCCGGTGCGGAATTATTATGGATGACAGAAACATGCGTATGCAGCGCGCCTCCCCCAACCCCAACTTTTGCTGGGCTGGCATGTTTGTTCAGCTCGGCCGTGACGCGTCGCCGTCGTCCTCATCGTGTGTCTAGCAATGCGCAATTTATGGGCCGCTCTGGCCGGACATGCCAGCGTCGTCGAGCGTCAGTCATCTTCTTCTCTCACTTCGTCTCACTTCGTCGTCTTTTGTTCGCCGGGGCGCAAATCGCGCCTTTGTGCGCTGCATAATCACAAATGGAATGACATAAAATATGTAAAATATTCGTTCCAGTTGCGCCTGAGCCTGAGTCTGGGCGCAGTGAAGTGACAGCCGCATCGGCAGCGCGAAGCTTCGTCGAAATGACAACCGAATCTCCTCCTCATAATGAACTTGTTGACGCGCTAAGCCATTCAACTTTGCCGCCATCTCGACGGCGACGGCGGCGGCGGCTTTGCGGCGGTTTCATCGTCGTGGCGGGCGCCGATTACTCACGCCTGTGTAAGTCCTCTAATTGATCATTTTAGCCACGGATTTATAAAATGCAATGCGAGCGTGCACGCGTGTGCATTATGCATACTGCTTCGGCTTCAACTCGTAATGTGCATCTTCATTCGCCGCTCGCTCGCTCGCGCTCAACTTAAGCCGCAATTGACCATCGAGCACCACCGCCACCGACGTTCCCCAGAATCGCCCGTATCTCAAGATGTGGCTCATGCAGCAAAGCGCATAAGAGTCATCGACGCGTGTGGCGCGCCGTTCGCAGCTGATTAATTTCCTATAAAAACTCTCACACCACCACCAGCTTGCTGGCACACTTGTCGCGCGCGCTTTGTCCACCTCTTCAGCACTTCACAGAACTGTGTCCGTTTACGTGCGTCTGCGTGTTAAATGAGCGTGTGCGCATTGGATGGATGAAGATAATCGCCGTCGCTCGCGATGCCACTTCGACATTCACAGAAGCCGATTTCCGTTCTCGACCGAATGTCATCGGCGAGGAATGTGCGGACGCGTCACGCTCGCGCGACGTGCGCGCTGCGTGTGAACCGGTGTCTCGTCGGTCTTGGGTCTCGGTGTCATTTGGCACGCGTGTGGAAAGTGAAACTGATTCTGGAAATGTATTCAATATTTGTTGGTGGTGATTGTGTTAAATCAACAAACACTTTGCCCACTTTGTCGTCCTCGTGAGCACCGACACAAGTGTTTTTATACGAGTATTTGTGCATAAATATTTTGAAAGCACTCAGTGCCGTATAAACACACACACACACTCGCTCACACGCGCGTGCGACACAAACAACACTCATTAGCTGCGCGGCATAATGGGCAAGTTTTATCTCGTTCAGTCGGCCGGAGTCGACGACGCGGCGACGAGGCGTGTAAGCACATCATCATCACCATCATCATCAGAGGCGTGTGCCGCTGGCCATGTGAGTATATGTGTGTGTGTGTTCGAGTAAAAACTATATCGTACACTATACACTAGGCGATGCCGTCGGGGTGCGCAAATGTTTGCTCTATTCGGCACGACGACGTCGGCTCATCGGCACGACAAACGCACACAAACATATACTCTCACCACCAACAACCCGATAGGAAATGATACTTAGCACAGCATCGGCGGCGTCAAGCGTTGTGTCCTATGATCACACAAACACAAACATATGAATGCATGAGTGTTTAGAAAGAGAGTCCACGACGTATCTTGTATCGGAACGGTTAAATAATGACATCGCCCGGATTCGCCGTAAATGAACCTTGAGTTCGGCGACGGTTCAGATTTGTGTGTGTGTGTGTTTGTCGAGAAAATGGGTTTTCTTATCGGGCGGCACAGCGGTTTGTGAATGTATAATATTTGTTCATTACGAAAGACTGTCGGCCATAGTTTCGACGACGGAAATCACACAAATGAAGGTGTTAAGTGTTACCTGCGCATACACATATGAACACGGTATTCGTCGGTGCCGAGAACGTGATGAATTCGCTACACTCTGGTTTACGACACTCATCATTCGCGTGTGCGTATATTTGCACCCTGTTGGTATGCAAAACAGAGTGCTCGATTGTAATACTATTCACACGTACCAGTATTATACACATGAAATCGCAAAACCGCGATATAGAGCTGTATCTTCGTAAAGACTGCACATTTTCTGCACCACTGCACCACTGCACCACTCAGACGACTTTGTTGAATAATCCTATGTTATATCTCCAAAACGCAGCCTGAAAATGTTGTAATATCCTTCAAAAAGGCCCTCCAATTTAATATTTCAATAATACATGTTCGGTTGATCGAAAGCACCATTTTCGGACATAGTCTTTGGAGTCCTTGTCATGAGTATTTTGTGTTTATTGTCTAAATTGGGCTCTGCATATCAATTGAAACATTATATCTTCACAGAATGTTCCTCTGAAATGATATCCTATTGACTATATGTTTAACATTTAATATTTTCATTTGTATGCAATAACGAGGAAAATGTTCAACTATAGAAGCAGAAGACTTTTGATAGGGAGTTTTTGTGGCAATATATTCTTAGCAAGGTCACGTTTTATACAGAAATGCAATGTGAACATGAGGCTTCACGATGCAGGGTCAAACTAAAGAAATTGGAATGGTATAGTAGGGTAAAGTGGGGCAAGTTTTGCGGGGGGCAAGTTTTGCCTCGGCTATTTTAGGCCTTCAAAATGATGATATTCACTAAATTTTGAATATTGTGTGCATTTCAAAGGATGTCTCCTACAAGTATAAATTCCGTTCCGATAGGGCGTCGTTGAATACAAGAGTAATAGCCCTATATGAGTTTTTGGTGAGTTAATTTTGACAAATCATCTTCCATTAATGTGCTAGGAATCACAAGCACTTGATTTAAAAAAAAATCGAATGATGGGCTTCGAAGCGAAATAACCAGATGACCAGATGATAAAGACCATGATGATATTTTTTGGTTCTAACGGTTTTGTTTGTTTGAATTAGAATAAAAGGAACTTGTTTGTTATTTTTCTACTCTGCATTTTATAGTTCTGGACAAAATCGACTGGAATCATGCTCTCGGTTTTTGGAGTATTTCTTGAAATATAGACCCTTTTCAGCAAAATTATAGCCAGATAAATGGTCTATCGATTGCATTTTACCATTTCAAAAAAGCAAACAATTGTGATTTCATATGCATACCACTCGTACACATTCTACACCGCATTGCTGCTTCCTTCAAAATGAACACGCCAAATTAACGACGCATTAGCGCACACATCTGCACGCGAACCAGCCGCGATCGTAAAGTCGCAGCGCGAATAGCTTTATTCAGACGTTGCTGCTGCTGCTGTCTGCCGTCTGCACCACAAAGTGATCAACTCATCTGCATCGTTTGCATAAACGCGCATGCCATCGCATCGTCGTTGACGTCAGAACGCAGGGTAACAATTGCAAGCGCGTGCGCGTTTTGATGCCGAACACAGCCGAAAATGCACGTATGTAAGATTAGTTGAGTGGGTATACATAGTATGTTATTTGTGCAATTAGTGGCCGCGCCATTAAGACAACAACTGCTGCTGCTTGCTGCTGCTGCTCAGCCCAGCGCACACACACTACACACTTGAGTGCCCGACTAAGAAGCATTTACCTCGAAAACGAGCATAATGCGATAAAAACGCTGGGGCGCGCACTGCTCTTCCTGTTGGACGACGACTGCGACGACTTTCGGTTGTCTGGCATGAATATAAAAATGTGCACGCGTTAGCCCACGTTAGCCCACTGGCCAAGCGGGCACAAACACACAAATCGCGCGTGCGCACACACACATACTCACACACACTCACTCGAATGCGCGCTTACTCGGTTCATCTTT
The DNA here is from genome assembly GCA_964017145.1 of Agrocybe praecox. Classification (NCBI taxonomy): domain Eukaryota; kingdom Fungi; phylum Basidiomycota; class Agaricomycetes; order Agaricales; family Agrocybaceae; genus Agrocybe; species Agrocybe praecox. Next base: position 10,226 of record CAXHKQ010000072.1, read on the forward strand.
TAGTGGTATTTATGATAATCACCAGCCCAACGCTCGAGCTTGCTGGCTGACTGCGACCACCGAAAAAATACGGTAGGTATAATTACGTCGTTGTTTCGAAACCGCAAACACATAATACACACACACACACACATGCCCGACCCGACGTATTATACCATACACATTTATTCAAACGCCTTGCACACTAAAATCCCTCACAAACACGTCCGCACACGCTGGCGCTGGTGCATTCACGTGCTCCGAATATATTATTGGCCCGACGATGAAATGATGCAGGCGGTGGCCAGGCAGGCAGGCAGGCAGACAGCCACAGCAGACAGAGGAACCATTATCGATTAAAACGACGGTGGCGACGAACGGGCCCCACTCACACAGCCGAACACCAACGATCATCATCGCTCGATGTGCTGGCTGGTGGTGTTGGCGTTAAAGTGCGCGGATGCGCCCGTTTTGGCGGCGGATAAAACGCAATCGTAACGGCGTCCAAATCGAAATGTGCTCGCGCTCCGTGTTATGCTGCTCTCGATTCAGGTGGCATTTAGTTTTTATATTTTTTACCATTCAAGTACGATTATATTATTCCCGCCTGCGCGGCGTACTTGACTTTGTTGAAATGCCGCCGGGGCGGTCACACACACAGACACACTGACAATCGTACAAAGTGTCCGACGTTTGACATAGTGTTTACGTTTGACCCGTCACGAGCGCCGAGCTATTTGCATACGATTATCTCGAGGCATACGCATGCACTGCACACGCATAGCATCGAATTTAAGCCCCCCAGAGAAACTATCACGAATCCGGACACCTTAAGTGTTAAGCGTGCGCGCATTTATTCGTGATTGACTCAATGTTTTCGGTCGGGAGACAAAAACGTTTTGATTGAAACATTAAAACCCGCACCGCTATCGCGCGGAGAGATGGAAAGTAGTAAGCGCGTGTTTATCCATATAAAATATGCTTATTGAATAGGCAAACACAATTAGCATACAAATACCGTCGGACGTGCGACGTCGGACACCGTTGATGCCCACACCTGTGCATGTGTGTGTGTGACTTTGTTTATAAGCCCGTGTGTGCGTGTGTGTGGGGAAACTGGATCGTGTCTGGTTGTCTGGCCTGGTCTTGAACGTGCATGTCGCGCGCATAATTTATCTGACAAAATGCTCGCACTCAACTCATCCTCTTGGGCCGTGCATCCACTAGCGAGACGCATCGTTGAGACTATACGTACAAATCCCATTGATGTACCCAGTTTGTTTGCCGCACTGCGTGCGCGTGCGTGCATGCGCGCTTGCGCTTGCTCGACACGACTTTGCTTCCCGCGCTCCGAGGTGCGCCTGCCGCTGACACCCAACACGCACTCACACACACGCACACGCACACGCACACGCACACGCGGACATTTCAAGCGCTTTCTTCGAGTACACCCCAGACTTAACGAAACACACACACGCGTGCGCGCACGCATGTGCAAACACACGTCGACGACGACGACTTAGAACACAGCAAAGCAATGCTGCGATGCTGCCTGTTCGTCCCATTGATGTGCACGCGGGGCTGCAGCGCATGCGTGGAACAGCACCGGTGAGTGTGTGTGTGTGTGCACATCATGATTAGTCCCGGGACAAACGATAAAGGAACACAATTTTAGATTAAACATTAAAAACAACTAACTATTTTCGGAAGACAAAAAACTCGGTGGCTCGAGATGGCTGGTACTCTGGAAAGATATAAAGTTATATGATTTTAAACTTGGGAAAGCTCATTGCGTGAAAACTCACAATCGTAAAGATTAACACGTGTTATTACTTCGGAACTCAGTTTAGGGCTGATCGAACACGATAATGCTTATATTTTTTTATCATTTTGTGACAATAGATGAAACTTGTATCAATTACAGATCAATCAGTTCAATCGGAAGTCATTTCAGTCATTTTTCCGACAAATTCGATTTTTTCGAGAATTTTTTTATGATGCCGAAAAATGCAGCCAAGACAAAACGCAGTGTCACAAGTACACCTAAATAACACGGTCTTCTAGAACACGGAACACGAAGAACACGGTCTTAAAAAAGTCCACCAAAACCTTGTATAACACGGCAAAATCTTTCAGAACACGGTATTCTTATCATTTACACCATGATCGAAGCATTTAGGTTTTTTGTTATAGCAGGTTCAGGTGTTATAGATAATGAAGACAAAATCTACGATTTTCGTCTGATTTGGGCCTCAAGCTACTATCTATTTCTATATTCGAAAAAAAATTGCTCCACACTATACCATTCATATAATTAAGTCGAAATAGAGAAAAAGAGTATATTGCATGGGACGGTGATCGAGATATCGTAGGACCGCAGATGTTATGCTGTCAGCTGAAAGTGAACAATGTTGAGGAATACAACAAGTTGTCATCAGAAATGATGCTCCTTCATAGTTTGTCCCGGAACATCTCAGCCAATGTAGTATGTATATGTGAGCGCGCAATGCATGCGCGCACGCATGTCTATTAATATGCAAACGAGGATTTAAAGAGACGGTCCGCTCGCATGCACGCACTCGCCGACTGACTCGACTCGTCTGACAACATGAATTTGCTAATAGCCGATCTGAAAATGCATGCACTTTAATACCGTCAGCCAGCCAGCCAGCCAGCCAGCGTAGCTACCTACGCCAGAACGGATGGAGTAGTAAGTGACATCCAATCACATCGAGTACCATGCCGAGTACTACACGCATAATAAATGTATTATCGACATCGGAATGCAACCGCAGCATCTGCAGCTACGATTCACCGGCGAGATGCAATCGAGGAGTTGACACGAAACCGCGCGCGCGCGCTCTCGATTGATGGCAGATCGCATTCGAGTCGAGAGTCGCATATGTGCGCTGTGGCCGTGGCGGCTGCGGGAATGTGACGATGAACAAACGCCGCTCGCCGCGCACAAAGACAAGGTAACGCGCGACTGTATGTGACGCGGCGGCGGCGGCGGCGGCGCAAATGCGGGTGAAAGATCAAAGAACTCGCTTCCGACAGCAGTGGCTTTGAATAAATAAACGCGCGTGCGCAATTCTCTCGGAGCATTGCACATATGTATGTACTTGCTAGCGCTCATGCAGCGAAAGCCTACAAGCGCAACAACGTGGACGTACACAAACGCACATACTTGTACTATAACCTTGAAACAGTGATTCACTTGGTTGTTTATATAGACATTTCATAGGTCATTATAAAGGACTGACATTCAGCTTCAACGTGGAACATATTTTTTAAATAGCCTATCAAAAGAAGAACAATGGTTTGTCTATGTTTAGATAAGGAGGAAGTAATGTACTCGAAACACTCAAATTCGGCCAACCAGTGGATACCGTAGTTACCGAAAGAGAATTATACATTTGAACATTTTTTTAACGTGAAAATTGGTCGAAGTTTCTGAAAAAAATATGTTTGTGGTCAAACCGGTTCATTCTCTCGGCGATAGACTCTTAATATTTAGCAGACTCGGCGCCATTGGATAAACAAAAAAATTCTCATCGATAAGTCACGCATTTCCATGCCGACAGCTCGAAACAATCGAAAGTTTCGAGAAAGTTGGGGCATCCGGAATCTATCCATACATTTTTATAAAGATGAAATGAACTGAAACTGGACACGAATTTGAATATTATATCTCAAATACTTTTCCGTTAATCAAGCTTTGAATTACATTGCAAAAACCTAGTTCTAGAGTTGTATAACTGGTTAACAAACACCAACTCACATTAGCCACATCATCATTCCGGAATGTGTGTGTGTGTTTGCGGTTGGGATTAATATTGTTGTGCGTACACACACACAAACAGCTTTTCGCCATGCATATCGTAACTGACAAACGATCCAAGTTCGAATAGCCCGATCTCTATTGCAGCCCTCACAGACACACATACACACATTGATGCCGCCACCGCCGACACGCCTGTTTGCCATCGCTTTCAACTTACAATGTGATGTGTTCTATGCTGCGGCTATCTGGAATTGAATGAAATCGGAACGATTACCGCACACTTACACACCGCAGAGCGGTCGGTCCGAGCGGTCGTGTGCATTCAATTCAAACACCTCTCATCACACCAGCAAGCAGCCAACGAACCGTCGACGACGACGACGACGATAGGCAGCGTATGCTAAATCTATGCTGCGCTCGACCAACAAACGGCAGCGCCGCCGCCGCCGCCGCGCAATCGATCGTCGCATTGCCGCGGCCGCGAACAATTTATCAACGCGCCGGCGAGTGCTTGCGCCGCACAGCATATTATATGCAGGTCATACATAAATCACGCGTCGCTGCTGCTGCGGCTGCTGCTGCTGAGGCAGCGGCCGCGCGCAGCGTAATTTCACCAACCGAAAAATAAGATCGATTGCTACCGCGCTGTCAAATGCCGTCGTGCGCTTGAAACAGATCGTGTGAATAGTGCACGCGTAGTTCACATACAGAGCGGCGCATTCGATCGATATGCACACTCTGAATCTTCGATCGTCGACACGACGACGACGACAACACACAGACACAGCACACACCACATTCGATAGTGAATTCTCTAGCGCAGGCAGCGGCGCGCGATCGCCACTCGATTCCACTTCGAGTTGATGCACAAAGAAACCATTATTCACCGGCGTCGCCGTCTTCGTGGTTGTCGGGCTGCCCGCACAGTCTCGTGGCCGTGCGCGTATATGCATGCATGTCTGCTTCGATTTTCTATTGAAGTTCTGTGCGCTTCTGAAACACTATCGCCGCTTCACGTAATATGCTGAACGCTAGAGTGGAGATAGCGTATTATTATGATCATGTTCTTGGAATTTTAATCGTTATTGAATAAACATTAAAATGAAATAAATGTAATTCAAGTTTAGAACATACTAATTGTGAATTTCAATCATAAATTCAATTTGATGGACATGTTCTTATTACTAAAACATACCAAGTTTAATAGTAGGTATTTCATCTCACAGTATTTCATATTAAATGCCATTTAATTCATTCTTAGCCCCATTTTAGAACGCAATAACTTCCGCGAAAGCACTTCAATTTCAATTCTGTTTTCACATTCGTGAAGTGGAATGATGTAAGTGTTTTGTAACCAAGAAATCAGTCGCTTATCGTCATAGCCGTCTATGTCGCGCGATAATTAGTAAATATGACTGAAACTGTTCATATGGTTAGCGGAATACTATGCCTGAACTAATGATAACTTCCACATCAATAAAATGTTCTCAATTCAATTAACTCTAATAAAATATTGATTTAACACCTGGAAGTATAATAGGACGAAAAATAAGCGTTGATATGTAAGATACAGTTTTCTGATTTGACCAATTCCAACAGCATCCCATAACTTGCATCCCACACTAGATAACATTTTCTCGATTTTATGTACAAAACTTAACAAATGTGAAAATATGAACAAAATTGAAGGCCTTTTGCGAAAGATATTAGTTCTAAAATAGGGTTACAAATTACAAATTATGCGCCATCCTGTTTAAAGGCGTTCAACTAATACACAAGACATATGACTATAGATTTCGAAAACAATTCAAAGAACCATCACGCTTCACCCAAGTATACACGAAAATCGTTGTAGTGCTGCGGTTTAATACACCAAGAAGCCGTACACTACACGAATACAACATACTACACAGCTACACACATGCAGCGCGAGGTTTCGTCGAACACACTTATCGAGACATGCGCCCAGCACTCGACGCAAATGCACTGTGAAGCTACACGACGACACGACACGACGACACGTGAGTGTGTGTATGTGTGAGTGTTCGCCCGGAATGTACAACGTGCTGCGGAAGGTAATGGGCAGCATGTTTGAACACACACACACACACACACACAGCCCAGCACGGCTATAATATAATCAAACGGAGCATTAAAACATGTATGCATGCATGCCATGCTCGTATGCTTGTTATGTGTTCAGAGCCCGTGTGGTTTCCTTATCGCAAAAGCTTACCGATATTATACCGTTGCTGCTCTGCTGCTGCTCCGTCCACACATTTATGCTACACATACCCATTGGCCAGCGTAATCAAATCTCGCACATACACACACACACACTTTTGACCTATCCGCACGCGCCCTCACTTCCATCATTACCTGCCATGTGCGATTAATCAAAATTCCATTTGTAATCGTAGTCCGCCACAGCGGCGGCCAGCCGCGATGCCCCGATCGGAAGGCATATTTCATATCGAAATGTCATTAATTAAAACCGCTTAGCGGTATTTAAGCCAACCAGCACGTGTGTGCCGCCGGTGTGTCGGTTATTTGTAGCTGTGAGACCTTGTGGTGGTAGTGGTGGGGAGATGGGGCATATGTTTGCGAACGTGTCTGACCGCTGACTGTGCGCGACACGACGTTGGCGCGCAGGCGAGCGCCAAAAGATCAAATCGCACAGATTAATCATGACAAGTGCGTGTGAGCAAGCGCTCCGCTCACTCGCTCCAAGTGCATGCCTATATCTGTGCATGTTTTTTTTTCTGTTCGTCCAACCGGCGATGATACCAACTCTGCCGTGTATGCGTGCAATCATATTACGGTTATTAATGATGTGCGCGTCGACGTTGTGCACGCACATGTTCCTCCGCCCGCTCCGAATGTTTACTTTATACCTGGGCGCGCGCGATGAACGATGTGCGCCGATCACTGCTCTCGCTGTCCCTTTACGGCATGAACACACAGACAATATGGAAAAACAAAAAACCCAACCAAACAACGCATATGTAAATTTCTGCCCGCGTGTAATCGGAGCTGTACAAATGTCAGCTTCTATCCGTGCGCGCGCGCTCGCGAGAAGAATATTCATATCTGTCTCGATGGGATTTTTATACCGTATGGAAGATGCGCGCTGCGCACGTGTTAGATGGCAAATCGATGTTTGTCCAACCTCCTGCGCCCACGCTCACGCATCATTTGCACACTTAAGCGCACCTTTTGCGATAATATATGCTGCATACATTCACAAGCAACAGAGCCAGCGAGATACGTTTCCATCCACATCGACGCATGTCTTTTGTGCGTTTTGGCACAGCGGTATGGGGGCTGACGTGTATTTTCATATCAATGCACACGCCACGCACCTCCCCATCGCCGATATCATCGCGGGGCAATGGCATTGTTTGCGCCTGTCATGTATTATTGTCGGAACGTGTGTGCATAATATTTATGAAAGCGCTAAGGCTCATCGCATACACTACACACACCTAGCTACACATAGCACCTAGTCATATAACTGCCGACCATGCAAAACATCTACGCATCATCCCAATCGGTTGGTGTGGGGGGAGAGGGGGTTGTTGGTGTTAGGATACATTTGCAAATATGTAGTTATGTGACACGTCGTTCACACACAAAAGGACGTTGTTAACATTCCAGAGAACACAAAACACACACGTGTTCGGATATATTGTCACATCGACACATCGCCCTCTCTCTCTCTCGGTAAAACGGGGATATGCGTACTAC
>CAXHKQ010000073.1:0-16783 GCA_964017145.1 Agrocybe praecox
GGAAATGTGTGCATTGTTTATATAAGTTTTTATTTTCTATGCCCCGGCTCTGGGCGGCGATAGAGCGAGTGAGTAGTACTCTATCGAGTGAGTGTGTGTGTGAGAGTGTGTACAAATATAATCAACATACGCTGGCGAACGTGCATCTTTGGGTCAGGGCCGGTTTAGGATTGGGGCACATAAATATAACATCCATTATGTACAAGTCACTTTATGGACCAGTCAGAACACCCTGACATTTTCTCAAGATATTTTTGTTGTTGTTTATAGCTGATAGCCCCAAAAGAATATGCAAATACATAGAAAGCTCGATCTGCCTACGGTTTGCTGTTCGAAAATATATGGGAAAATACAAATTCAATTGCTTTTGGCTGAAATTCGTATTTTCATTGATAGGAATAACATGGTGAAATTCATCAAAATGAAATATAAATTTAACTAGTCTGTGCGGTCTGTTCGCTACTAGCAGAAACGAATCTTCAAAAAAAAAAGTCTATAGGTGTTTGCACAAATTTGTCAAAGTTCGCATATAGGCAGTTTCACAATACGTATTCTTCTTGGTGTAAAAATGCCTTTCATAACAAACACATTTCGCAGTTATTTCTTGTTGCCAAATATGCGTCTATTCTGAATTTCTCAGTGCAATCGGAGCTTTGTTAGAGGGTTCAAATTCATTTCCTCCAATATTAAAACTATTTGAGTCCTCAAAAAATCCCCAACAAAACGGCCCTGTTGAATTCGATACGCGACACCGTCGACAAGATGTCGCAATGCAACGCACACACACACACACACACACACATACGGCACCGTGCATAATGAGCCACATTGCCTGTTTTTCTGTGCATTAATGCACGTGCACTCTCGCACTCGCGCCTGGTATAATGTTATGTGCACACTGTGCGCACGCGTAACTTTATTATTTGTTGGCGCGCTCTCGCTTTGCTTGGTGGTTGGTTTGGCTTGGTGGCGGCGGCGGCGGCGACTGTTGAGCGTGTGTGCGTGTTGCAGCTTCGCGCGAACCCCGCTGCCACTGCCGCACAGTGCCCAGAGTGGCGGCGTCCGGCCGTGCGCGCTTAGGTGTTTAGTAAATATTGATTTATCGAACAACACACTATCGTTCAAAGCGCGCACGCACACACGCACGCAAACGCCGCTAGCCGAGGCGCAATCGCTGGCCGGGCATATCTTCAATCAAACACGCACCTTGTCCGAGCTGCACGGCTTTCACACTGATGCGCGATGACCACAAATCTCTTCAGTGCGGCAGCGCAGCGCGGTTGGATCATCGGCGTGCGTGCGTGCGTTATTATTATGATTTCGGTGGGTGGAGCGTTGGGACGATGCAGCAGGCAGGTGCGCAAGTGTTTACTGTACACACACATACACCGGCATTTGCATACGAATAACGCCTCCGGTTTTTGTGGTGTACATGTGTGTGTGTGTGTGTGTGTATCCGTTCCTCGCTCTGCACACCTTCACTCGATATGGGACAAGATTCGAAATTACGAAACACACCACACACACATGGCGGTGTGCAATGCTGCGCAATATGGGCCCAAAAGCCCAGCGGCAACTACGTGCATTTATGCTACACCTAACCGTGACGTGTGGCGGTTGTCATAACCATTTTGTTAACGGGACAGGACAGAACGTGCTATGATGGTAATTTCGATGACATTTCGATGGGTGCGGAGAATATAGAATCAAGCTGAGATGCTAGGATTTTCAACGAAATCTGTAATTGCTGTATGAGTATTGTGCCGGCGCACACATGAGCGGTGCGGAATGCGGACAATATGCGGCTGTGGGAATTGAAATTCCGAAATATATACACACACACCTCATCTAATCACACACACGCGTATAGCACGTAAACAGCTGATATTTTCTCGCAACTTTCTGTCATAATTCTGGTATAATATGGCTCGGAACGGGCTACTCGGCACGTCAACACGTAGCCAGCCCAGAATCCCCATTGATAGTGTGTCTGATCGCGTCACGTGCACACACGCATACGACACACACGCATACACTTACTTAACAGCGAACAACCGGTTTTTCGGAAGAAGTCACACATCCAAGCGCTAGCTATAGGCAAATAAACCGCGATTAAATGTGTACACATGTTTGCATACACAGTTGTATCGCATTTTACTTGGCGTTAGTGTGTGTGCGTTCGCTTATGCTTAATCCTAACAGCAGAACCGAACACATCGAACGCGCAAAATATCAATACAGCTATGTCAAGCGATGAAAGCATAAATCTGAGATTCGTGATCTTTATGGCTTCATTTAGAGCACGCGCCAGGACAAAGCCCAGTAAACTTGTGCGTCACATTGCTATAGTTATGCTCCATGTGATTTTCCCAAACGTGTTTGGACCGAACTATATAAAAAGTGCGAAAACACCGGCAACAAACGCGAGCATGGCTCGGTTTTACGACGTTAAACGTGAGGCGCGATGCGTACTGAAACATGCGAGCCAGCCATAAAGTCATTAATAAATAATAACTCACTCGCGTGCGATTTGATAAGCGGCGAGTGTGTCTATTTAAGGCCAAGCACAAATTCTTTGATCGTGAGTGTAACGCGCATGTCAATAAGATATTTATTTGCAGTTTTGTGCAACGTAACGGAACAGCGATGGTCGTCGTCTAGAATGACAATGCCGCTGTTGCGCTGTCGATGGACTTGTTGTATGTTGGCACTCATGTCATCGATCCGTGTGCGATAAGAGAAAATGCGAGCGCGGGTGTGTTTCCCATATGCGCCGTTGTATGCACTTTGGCGCGAATTGATGGTGTTATTTTCCTTCGCGTAATACAACGCATTCACTCACTATAGCTATAACCGCACAAATGCACACACAACATATCGGGTTGAGCATACACGAGCGGGGACACGGACACGCGCGACGGTAACGTACAAACAGATCGGCGCTCAACTGAACTCGTGTGCGCAGCCATTCCGCACCTCTATGAATTATTATAAATGTGTGGCTCCATGCGTCGTCTGTGTGTGTGTGCATTTGACAAACAAACCGCGAACGCAATGCAATTTGAGATGCAGACGGCAGACGACGACGGCACTCTCGGCACTCTGGAACTTCACCGCGAAAGAGCCTCGATACATCACCACACATGACCACCAGCACCACCAAGCATACTAGTTTGTTGCACACAAGCGCAACTTCGCGACCGTCGCAAAAGACCTTTCTCACCTTGGACGCACCGAGCTGCTAATGGGTGCGCTTACTAACTACCATATAATAATCGCACATAATACACATGGAGATGGAGGCTATACATAATGAGGGCGCGCAAGTTGGAAAGTTGAGCACACACTGCAAACACTGCAGCTGTAGACACACACTTAATTCAACATAGGCTTTGAGATTTCGATAGATTGTACTTCATCGTCTACGTACTCGATGTTCAGATTAACTCATTAGCCTTTATTCTGCCGCCGCGCATAGATTACTTATACTCATACTCAACACACTCTTTTGCCAATTACGTGATCATCGCTAGACAGCCACCTTTTGCACGCTCGCACGTCATGCGTCGTCCGTCGTGCGACAATTAAACCGTCGCTGCCCCATGTGCTGCATTGTGACGGCTGTGTCGGCGGTGTCGCTTAACTACGACGACGGACGGCCGACTCTGATTGAGAAATAAGTATGCTCTGCGGTGTGTGGTACGTGCAACGTCGTGCATGGGGCTATAGCTTTAACACGTAACGTACCGATTGACAACACCATGGTGAGGAAGGCGATTGCTGCTTAACGTCGCATACTACTTCATTGGATTGCATAAAAATGGTGCGCTTGCGCGATAATGTCCAACATTATCTGATATCATCACAACCGAGTTTCAATGTATTATGAAATAGATATTGAGACAATTCATCTCGCCCTTTTTCGCAAGGCTATAGCGTCTAAAATTAAAAGGAGAAATACAATAAAACAGGGAAACAAGTTGGGCTGGGGCGTTACGTGTTAACGCACTGACACCAGCTCGTTTAGCGAGCCCGCGAACATTCATCGGGCACGCCTGTGTGCCTGTGTGCTGAAAGGTTAATTAGCATATGATCGTTTCGGGTGATGGGTCCCGTCAGCCGGACAGTTTGCGTGTAATTTATTGCATTGTACCATTAGTGTCTGACTGGCTGAGCCTGTGTTAACATTGGACATCGCGAATGACTCTCGCTGAATGTCACGCGCAGTGGCGTGATGAAGCGTGTGACACGACACGACGTGTGTGTGTGTGTGTGTGTGTGTGTGTGAATTCGAGATCAATAGCGCACGTGTTCCATGTACTATCCCGATTAGTTGACTCAAACCATGCAGAAAAATCGGAGCTCTAATTCGCTCGCTGATTTTTCTTATTTTTTTCGAAAGACGGATATTTGAAGACAATTTAATTTTCGTTCATTTGAGTATCCCGACAATGTTCTAAGTCCAGTGAAAAGTTATAGGCTCTATTCCGAAAACGAAATCCACATACAAAAAATACGTGTTTCGTAATCATTATGAAGGACATAACTTGTCATTGGATTAACCTAGATCAATCTGTGAATATTCAAATGGAAGAGAATGAAATTGTCTACACATTCTCATCTTTCGAAATAATAACAGATCGGTGTTTTCTCCATACGGAGAGACGACTTGTTGTTTATATGATAGAATAATGTTCATTCAAGATCATAGAAAGTAGTAGTATCAAAGAAATGTTAAGATTATTATAGCTTGTCCTCCAACAAATTGTCACAAAATTGGAAAATCCTGTTATTTGGCATGGTTCAAGTCAACTAATTGGACTAGTAGTAGCGCGTGACCTGAAGAGCCTACACTCTGTATGGAGACCGGGGAAAATCCCCGACGAGCAGCGCAACGGATTCATATTCGAATCGCTAGCTCGCCGTACGTGAATGGCTGAATGCAAACCGGCCCCCTATTATATATTATTATACGAACTATTTACCTGTGGACGGATGCCAGTATGCGGCGAATGCTCGCGTTGCACAATTACGCGCGGCTGAAAACTACTTTCAATGGTGCGGAAACCGTTTGTGCGCAGCTCGGCCTAGAAGCTCCGAGCTCAGCGAGCTCAGCGAGCTCAGCGACGTATGTGCTTCCGTTTTACGATCCCCCGCCCGTGTCCGTGACCCACATTCGCGCGCGCGTTTAAACTGCCTTCGCTGCGCAATTAGGCGTTGGCGCCTGACTTATTGCTGGCTCCATGGGTGTGAGAATTTATGTTGCATTCAATATTGCACGGCGAGCGCGCGCGCGACGACAAAGAGCACTCGACGCCAGCGCCTTTTCCAGCGCCAGCGCACCGGATCGGAATGCGCGTGATGTGGATGTGAGTGTGGGGGGCCCGGACAAAAGACACGTGTAATATAAATCGATGACAAATGTTTGAACGCACGGGGTCTGAAGTTAAGGACCGCGGAGTTTTTACTAGCGCGCTTCAGTTGTGTGCCGCCTCTAGTGAGTCAACGTTGAGGAATTCCGCGCGCGCCGTTGATGAACTAATAGAGTGGACGGCGGCGGCGGAGCGGGTTCATCAACTCGTGCGCGCCGCGCGATAAGCGAACTGTGTCCACTTAAACGGTTCTCCCGCCGCAGCCGTGCAGCCCATCGCAGTCGCGTCGAGTGCTCGCGTCTATCGCTAGCCTATATGTGTATTTGTGAATCAAACAACGACGAAGACATGGACGCCGCGGCCGCCGCCGCCGTGCGGTCGATACACAGAGTGCGGCGCATAAATAGTTTATATGCACGTGTGAGTGTGAGCCTGATGTGTGTTGGATATACTCTCTGTATTTAGTATATATGCAGCCACTTTGTACACGGTGCTGATGTGCTGATGTGCTGCTGCTGCTGCTGCTGCCGCTTGATTGCGCCATCGGTACGCCGCCGCCAATGGGGCTAAATTGTAAAATTGATTAGAAACGCGCTCTGCGTCGCGCCATCGTCGCCATCGTCGTCGTCGTTTGACGTATGGAATTTCGAATGCGGTCAATTATATGCGAAATTCAATAACATGAACACCACCACAACTGAGAATGACCCTGTTTGCGCATACGACTGCATAAATTGGACACAACATCGCCGCGTCGGCATTCGATGACTCACCGCTTCGCTGCACCGCCCCGCCGCACTGTTATCGTTTATATGTTGCTCTGCTGAACGCAGGCTGACCGATCAAATCATCACCACCCAACAACGACGTTCGAGCACACAAAATTACACCGCTCTGTGCGCAATCGCCGGCAGCCGCCGCGCCGACGTTCGGCATATTGTATAAGCCGCCGCCTGTAATCTGTGCGCAATCGCACACAACTGGGTCGTTTCTCACCGCGCTCGCAAAACCGCCACCTCTTAGGCGGCCGAGTGAGTTAGGCGGTTGCATCTCAATGCATCTCCGCAGCTGCTCCCAGGCGCACGCGCGCACGTCTACGACGATGGTCGTCCTCGTCGTGAGGCGGCAATTTTCTGCAGTGCACGCGCACAAAGTGAGCGAGTGCAAAAGACTCGTGTGTGTGTCACCGCACATTTTTCGCCCACTCGCGCGAATGCGGCGCGAAATTGAACACCACCGCCATCGCCGCCGCCATCGAGCAACTATGTCGTTGTGCAGCGCGGCAAAGAGTCGATGGAGTGTGCGGTTGCAAGTTCGTGCACGCGTGGCGATAAGCGAGTGTGCGCACATGCACATGCGCGGGATTTGGATTCGCCACGACGACGACGGCCACGTCGGTAGGAGAGTTTTCGACAAGCCGATTTATACATACACAGCAACATCAGCATCGCACGGTTTCCTAGAGCACACATAATATGGATTGTTGCTGTCGAATGTGGCGTATTTTAGCTATTACAAGAAAACGAATTAAAATATAGTTACACGTTGAAGGTTGATTTTCAATGATAACATGTCTTACTGCACTATCAAACGCACCCAGCATCGTCTGGTAAACCAAATCCCAGATGTATGCTATGTGATTAAATCTGTTGCTCATTTATTTTTGCATAAAATAGCCCATTACATTGCTTCACAAATGGTAAAATAGTTAGCATAACCCACTCAAAAAGCACGACTGTAGGATATGACTAGCCGATCAGTATCGCATCGCACGGGTTTCTAGTGCACACATAATGTTTATGGTTGCTATAGAATTTGAGGTATCTGAACTAAATAAACTTAACCCTCTAGCGCACAAGTCCGCCTACAGAAGGACCTCACTTGATGGACTCCAGTTGGAACACCTAGACTTATTCTCAGGAATTTTTCAATATCGCTTATGGTTGATAGAAACCCCAAAAATTGGCGATCAAGTACGTTTGGTCTTTCGAAGCACCCTTTTGATAGTTCGGCAATTTTATTGTTTCTGCCTCAAAACAAGTACAAATTACATACTAATATTTGTCAATCAGGTACAAACTGGAGCACTTCATGATGAACACGGCGTATGTAGGTAGTAGAGAATTATGTTGAATGATAAATGATAAGTGAATTATTTGGTTGCTTATCTGTTTTTTAACATCTAATATCTCAAAATATTGTTGGAAAATTTTAAATTGTGTTCCAATAAAACAGAGCAATCCCTCTCTCCCCATTCCTTGATGAATTATCCAGGCCTTGCGCCACTTTAGCGCTCAACCATCGCACCAAAACATCGTCACCGCGCCGTCTGCATAACCCATATTATATGCATTTATCATATAGTTCCTGGTGGCGTGTTTGCGGCGGCGGCAGCGCGGTGAGAATTGAGCTGTTATTATGAGCCGGCCGTGTCCCGCCAGGCAAACGGGACGTGTGCGCGGGACTTTAATCAAAATTGTGCACGCCGGCCGCCGCCGCCGCTTCGTCGTGCGGTTCGGATTGTGGCGCAACGATATGAGTCTCGAGCCCGGCGGCACACATCCAGCATAGTACACCATATAACTTACCACACGAAACCCGCGCGCGCAAACTCGCTAAATCCGCGTGACGAATATTTATATCACACCAGCCACCACCTACCGACACCGCGAAGCCACAAATTCCACTACCGGTGGCAACCGTGCGGCGGCGTTGAGGTTGAGTGTATGTGTGAGTGTTCGTCGTATTTGTGTGCACATGAAATTGTGCGGAACGGCACATTAATTGGTGTCGCTTGGCTTTTGTGCGGCGGCCCCGCATGTCACCGCCGCCAACCAACCAACTTTATTGTGAGCGCTGGTATCGTGTGCGGATTACGCGACACCACCACCACCGTTGTTGCGATGTGCGGTTCGAATTTCGCGCTTTCGCATAATGCGATTATAACACACAAAAGCGGCTGCTCGGCCGCGGACTGCTGCACGCGCTCCCGGAGGCACAGCTTGCGTTCGGCAACAATGATAATAATAACAAACATAATAACAAGATGTCTTCATCTGGCTGGTGAGTCACGCGAGCGCCGAGCGTGAAATGGCCTCAAAGCGCGCGCGCGCTTGGCTGCGAATATTTTAATTGACTGTCCAAATTTACGATCGGTGTGCTGCTGCCGCGTGCGTTCACCACCCTGAAGTGCAGCCGCAGCAGCAGCAACGACGTCTGCATTAATCTGATCCAAAAATATGTGGTCGTGTGCTGCTCCGCTCGCATTCGCAGCAGAGCTCACACAGCTCACAAACACTCGAGCGTACATGCGAAATTCGCGGGCGCCACCACGTCGTTGACGTCGTCGTCTTTGGCGCAGCAAACGTAAATTAATTTTACATACATGTGCCGGCGACGCGACGCGTGTGAGCGCTTGTGCATTTGCGTGTGTGGCGTTTGCGCGCGACTCGGGGAAAATGTAAACCAGCTATTTTATAAACCAACATACTTTACATAACGAGCTGTGAGTTGCGCGAGCGCGCACAACCTGAGCATTAACGTTTTTTCTCCTTCACATAATTAACGTGTCTTTGATTTGCATACCGTGTCGTGTGGTCGTCGTCTTGCATGTCGCGCACGTTATTGCACTCTCGCATATCGTCGCGTGGTCGATTTTTTTCGTCGGTTTCGGTGCGTTAGCGCACGCGCATTTTTGTGTGGGCAGTGGGCATCAACATCGACATATGAATCTCGTCGCGCACGCACGCACGCACGCCACGCGCAACAGGTGCTCGTGCAGTAATCGTGCGCAGTCGTTTGCATGTAAATTTCGCGCTCGCGCTTGTCGCAACCGGCAGCCACACACACACAGATAAATTATATACGTGTAATTGAAGCGACGACGCCAGCACGCCAGCAGCGTGTAACCACTTCCATATAGTTATGCTGCAAGAGATATGCTGCGCGCATCTCAACTGATGATGATGATGATGTGGATGTGGATGTGGCAGCCGACTGAATATAACCATTTATGAAGTCTTTACACAAAGTAGTGGTTTGCGCGGCCGATATGTGTAATCAACGCGCCTCGAGCAGCAGGCGCGGTATTTATTTAGTCCATCTTTAAGTATTGCGGTCCCCATTTAACTAACTCATCTCGTTTTGCACCGTGTTTGTGTTTCGCAGATGATGATTGCGGGTGCACAGTGCAACACAGATCACGTGTATCTGTATTCGAAATGTTCGTCTCGATTCCTCGGTATAACGCCCGACGGAAAGGTGCAGGCCAACGACAACAGCGGTTCCGGTCAACGTAAGTATATACCGCAACATACCCCAGTTACTTAATTTCAAATTTGTATGTATAAATAACACTTCTTCTTGCCGATTAATTATGGTATTGGACCAAAGAGAGAAGTGTAAAACATGACGAGTTTCCTGTTATGTTGAGTCCATATTTGGCAAGCTCACGTTGTAATGCATCATTCGATCACAAAACTGTTCCAATAATAAATAGTATGTTCCGATGCGATGTCGAACGTCGAACTGAATCTACCCAGCTTCAAATGATAGCAGACTTTATGCTCAATCCAATATATATGTACAATTTTCTCTCGCCCCTCCGCACTTTGCACTTTGACCGCGCCATTGAACTAAACGCTCGCGTGCGCAGCGTGCACGCGGATGCACTTTAATTCTATTAGGCTGAGAACCGTTTGTTCCCGCGCCAAGCGCCAAAAGGTGAGATGCGCGCGACACACGACGACGACCATCACGCTCGGTGCATTCTGCCCGAGCCCGCCGAGCTGAGAGGTATCTCACACACAATGTGGTGATGTTTATCTTTACCAAACACACACGCCGTCACTGGGCGCGAGAGCGCTTTGGTTGGTGGTTCGTCTCGGTTCGGTTTCCTTGCGCGTCGAGTTGACGTGTGTTCGTCGTCGTCATCTCGTCGAGCCGACGACAACAAAGCATCAACAAGAAGCGCGCGATTACGTTAAGAGCACTTTGTTCAAACACGCAAACGGTCGCGCCGCCGATGTCGATGGGAACAAAGCTGGCTCGTAATATACAATATCACATTGCTCTCAGCTCACCGATCGCCGATCACAACACAAACACAGACAAATCAATATGAAGCGTGTGAGCAGTAGCGGATTTAGGTCCTGGCGAGCCCCCCATTCAGCCATACAATTATGATTTCCGTTATTATGCTACTATATTCCTTTCCATAAATAATAAAAATGTATACGAGGCTTTCAGTTCGTTTCATACCGTATTATTTGTAGGAAGGGATTATGCTTATACTAGTTCAGCATTAATTCTATGGTCGGGATGAACAGCAAACAAATGGTTGAAGACAAAATATCTGCCTGAAACAAGCCCTAAATATAAATTCAAAATAAAGATAGGCAATAAACATATTAGTCGAACAAGATTCATGAAAATTCCCATCCAACTGACTGGTCGTCACACCACCTTGCTTTCAAAATTATGGATATACCCCTAGCTCAATCCTAGATCCGCTACTGCGTGTGAGCAGCGCCTCCTACCCTCCGCGATGCGATCAAACGCCAACCGAGCGCACACAAACAGAAACGGTGTAGTATACCTGATCTCGGTAAGCGTGCGATCGTTTAATCGGGTGCGGTGCAAGGTTAATTCAATGAAGCGCCACCGCCGGCGTCCTCGCCGGATAGATGCGCAGGTACGGGCCATGGAAAATTCGACTTTGTGCGGCTCTCAGGCGCACAATAGAAAGTGATTCAACAGCCGCCACACGGCGAGATGAGGGGGGTTAGTTTGATGTGATGAGAGAGTTGAATTAGCCTTTCTCATGAGAAATAAAATATAATATGAATAATTCGTACGTGAATAAATTAGAATAAGAGCGAGTGATTCGTCGTTCTTTGGATGCCGCCGTACAATACCGAAACCGTTTCGCCCTTCCGGCGATTGGGCCATTACATTCAGATTGTATGTGCTCGGATCGCAGATCAACCGAAACCCAACCGAAACACCGCACCGTAAACGAAGAGTATATTCGGTCTACATAGCACACATACTGTATGCTCTCGGTGTCTATTTGTGTGTATGTGTGATTTCAACACATTAGAGTGACCGCCTCTTTTTCGGCCTGCTGCCGCCGGCTCACCTGTGTACGTGTGATGAAAAGTATCACTTTGGTACTGATTACATGTACAAATCGGTGCCCTTTTCGGCCGGGTCCGACGTTGACGTCTGCTGACGGCCCGTATTGATAAATCTGATTAACACCCGACCGTGTTTTCGGACTTTCATGAAGTTGACTGCACCAGTCGAGTTTACACCGACCGCTTGTGTGATGATGATGATGATGGTGTTGGTGATGTCTGTGCGATGATGGTTCTCGCCGGTCTGTTCTATATCGTGTGGCGATGACTTTTCGGATGCGTTGCATTGTATATTTTTCCCAGCATACTGCACACAAAATAGGAATGTGAGCCTTTAAATATTATAATTATCGCGCAGCACGAGACGATGCTCAGCACGCGCATATTAGAAGGATTTTGTTATGCACTCATCGATATATTTAAGTTAATTGATGGGCGTGAGGCTATTAAGCGCACGCCACAGCGGAACGTTTGATGTGTGCGTGCGCGCGTCCTCCGCGCATCCCCGCCGGATCGCCCTCGTCGCTGCATCTCACTCTCTCACATCTCTCTCCGCGGATCAGATCTGTGCGTGTGTCTATGCGAATCCGAACGCGAAGTGAAAGATAAAAATCGCGAAATTCCAGGCCGCATCTCAGACGCCGGACGACGGTGTGGTTTTAATTAAAACATCTTAATCAAAATCAGAGCAGATCCGTGAGCTGAGCCGTGTCCGAGCTCGAGAGAGAGGGCGGTATTTCAACGATCGATTGCAATCAGGCAGGCACACACACACACTCATACATAAGTCAACGTGGAACACGTTTGCTGCTTCAGCAGAATCAGCTACGGTTGCGAGTTGCAAGAAGCATACCTACAGCTAAATATGTGTCCCTTCGGACGGATTTTCGGTTGCGGTCCTTTCCGAGAAGCAATAGAGACCTGCTGCTGCTGCACCGCCGCAAACATTTCGACAGGTCACGTTCGACGGTCGGAAATTGTGCCGACTTTCACACATGTGCGCGTTTTTGTGCAGTCGGACCTGACACCTGACCAACGGACACAAACACGCATTGTGAATCGTTGTGTGATTTTTGCCGAAATACGCACTGGTCAATGCCAATGCTGCGAGCCCTTTTCCGACTTTCCGAACCCAAATCCGCCGTCCGTATTCAAATATACACGTTCACACGTCAAGTCAAATCTGTCCGCTGCCGCCGCACGCACAGCTCAATCGGTCGAACGCAGGGGGACCTTGCGTGCGAACCGCCGAAAATAAATCGCCCGATCGGTCAACACTTTAGCCCACACGCCAAAGCACAGACGGACCTCATGCGATTCGAACCACGCAATATTTGCTGGTGCACACATAATAATACGATTTATGCAAACACTTAATGTTTGACCCAATATGTGTCGGTGTGTGTTGACCATGGTTGACGTGCGTGTTCAGTCTGCTCGCTAGAGTGTGTGTGGTCCATTGTTCGGGGCGGCGTGGCGGCGATCTGTTTTCCACATCACGCCAAAACCGCCGGAGCCGCGCTTGCCACATGCCGTCTGCCGTCGTCGTATGTGTGAGATATTCGGACAACTTAATTTGCGTTAATAATGTGATTAGGCCGGACATTGCACGCAATATTCGGGGTGTGTGTTCAGAGTGTGTGTGTGTGTTTGTCGAACCGCAATAGCGACCGCACACGGAGCGTCACAAAACGACATATACTACCCTAGCTTATTAATTTAAAACATTCATTCACATATGGAGAATTTGTCGAACTAATGAAGGAGATTGTTTCAACAAAATTTCAATGATAAGGATTTTTGCAAAATGTTATTATCTTTCGATTGAGTATACCAACATTGCTCTAAGTCACTCCAGTGTAAAGTTACGGTCTCTAAACCGAAGAAGAATACAAAATATTATAATTTCGAGATTGGTTGATAGGCCACAACTTCTCACTGGAGTGACTTAGAGCAATGTGTGCAAACTGAATCGAAAGGTAACGAAATCGTGCACATCGAAAAATTGAGACAAATCCCCTTCACTGTTATTAGTTCTTCAATTTCTCCATATAATATCGGCCTCTCTGGGCGCGCTTAGGTGTGAGAACAATTGTCTCGTATAATAGCATGATGTTTGATGAACACAATAGCATCATTACAATTTGTTTGTGACTCTTACTTTCTAAAACACATAAAATAAGCACTATTTCGTGAATGTTTCAAAATTATGAGCAAGGGTAGTACTTATAATTCCACCCATGGCCGCTGCGGCTGCATCGGTCGATTGCCGCGGCAATTATAATCCGCACGCGTCGTCGTCGGCGCCGGCAGATCTCGCGGGAATCGATCGTGAGGCAATTAACTGTCGATTGTGCGATGCGCGCGAGGTCTCATCACGTTTCGAATTGCGACCGTCAACGCGAACCGTCGTTCAATAATGAACTTGAAATTTATGTTTATGCGTGAATCCACGAATCGTCGGCGGACGGCGACGACCCCACACACACACACACACTCATCACGTCTGCGCGTTGACGTTGGCTCTATCTTCGGCCCGCCTGCCCCATTTGAAAATACGGTGGCATAAATCATAGTTTGCGCGCGCGGTGCGCGCACGTGGTCCTCTGACCAGACGATGATTATGATGATTCGCGCTCCGCGCGGGTTTATTGATTCTGTGAAAAGTCGAAAATACTCGGTGTCGACCTGGATGTCGTAAATCGCTGTTTGCTGGAAACATGCGATACGATAATTGGCTGGTGGCTGGCGATGGATGGAGTCTATTATGTATGCTCAATCTCAAATATTTTATCTTTTATCCGTTGCGTTAATCTGTCAGCGCGCATCTGGGCGGAGGCACTAACGATCGTTTTGCGCCAACCTACGCGCACCTCACCTCCTCACATCAAAGTCGGGCGGCGCGTAAAAATTGTCGTGTTGCTTGTTGTGCGTGTGCACGCGACACATTCGATTTATCATATTTTATGTCACGCGTGCACACACCAGCATCAGTCAATCTCATCCAATCTACATGCTTGCATGCATAATGTAGTAATCTACGTGCACAGGTCTCAATGGGCGATCATCGCATGTGCATATGCTTGTTTTGTTCGATGTACCGTTACGGCAACAACCACACGTGTGTGGACCACCGAAAATTCGACGAACCAAAAGTTCAAAGCATGCGCGCTCGGCTATTTTTGATGTGTGTGTGGTGTCCGAGTCGGCATTCAATGGGACATGCAAATATTTCGGAAACCCACACACAGGTTGCAACCTGTCGACGATGCACATCTCTGCAGCAGCAGCCATCTGGTCACACATGGTGGTCAGGCGATAATCCGGATTTGGGATTAACGACTGGCATTGTTGATACCACCTTGCTGACGACGCTTCGACAGCTTCGGAACGTTTGTAAATCAGCCAAATCCACTTCATTACGGCGAATCGACACTAAAAACGTCATCGTAATTGAGGCCTACATATCAGTATATAAGCGAACAAACTGCCGTTCGTATATCATCCAATGCGCGTAAATCAAACGCCTCTGGGCATTGATTGCACAAGTGGCGAAGGCAGAAAAAACCAGCAGCTCTCATGCAAAGTATGTTGCACATATAGTCTAATATGCATATTGAATAATTAACACTTACTTTACCGCGTGTGAGCGCGGTCATATGTATATACACTTGTGGACTTATACTTAAGAACGATCTCACATTCAGTGAACATCTGTAGAAAAGGCTATGTTAGCATGTTCAAAAGCGTATTTTTGTGATGCAGTGTCTTTAGTATTCTCATTGGGCATCATATAATCAAAAAATCGGTTGAGAATGTCGTACCGTAGGCCCTGTACTCGTGATTGTATTCTATTCATGCATATCTCGCCTGGACATATACTTAAGAACGATTTACTTTCACCTCGGTTCTTAGCAATTGCTAGGATCTAGAATGTTCGCATAATTTTTATATTGATTATTACACTTATGTCAATTAGGAAATAACGAAACAATTGCCTTAACTGGATAGAGGCTTAAGATGTATGCCCGAGAAGCGTTGCACTATATATCCAATGTATTGCGGACATTAACCGTCGATGGTCAGGCTGTTTTAGATTTAAGATATAGAAAAATGATAGTTTTCGATGCTTTGATGGTGTATTAAGACAATGTATCAATTAAAAACCTCGGGAAGAACGAACCGAAGCCCTTTCACGTACGAACAAGATAGAAATTCAACGATTCCACAGAGCCAACATGAATAATTCATGCCATAAGAGATAGTCCTAATGTGAATTAGGCCATAAATCGATGTAAAAGTCGTAGGCCTTTAAGTCCAACGTCGAATGTGAAAAGCTTGTCTCCGTCGATGTATCGGCTCTCGCGCTTCGCATGGTTCAAGAAAAAATGCTATACTAGCATAGCGATTTTCATGAGCAACGCGAAGAAAAGGCCATGTTATTCGGGAAGGGCACCTCTTAAAGCAACGGATCGAAGAGCATTCGGTTCAGTTCGGATAATTGAGTCATCGTTTTTAGTCTTAAAGCTCTATATCGAACTTAAGGTAGACCTCGTAGCCTGTGTATCATGGATGTGTTGATATCATAGTTAGAAAATTATTAAATAACCAATGTAGGGGCTCTATATGCTATATAGTCGTAGGGCCAGGTCCACATGTGTGCAGAAAAATATTGGATGTCATCATACTACAATTTCGTGCCAGAAGAATATCTAAATTGTAGACCTTTCAGGAGCATAAAGGCCCAAAATAAACGTTCCAACAGGAAAAATAATATTCTCAATGGTCATATGTGTAGATTTTCGTGTAGCCGGTCCAGAGCCCTAACGCAACTCGTACCAAAAACATCAATTCAACCGGTATCAGTGCTTTTAAAGAAGCGTTTACATCTCCGCGGACCTAATAATCATCTTTTTCGCCAGACATGCACGCCAGACGCTTAGTAGGACTACAGGCCTTATTTCTTAACATTTAAGCCAATTTTTCGATTGGAACAACATGGCATAAGTGTAATGAACAATATAAAAATTATTCGAAAAATCTAGAGCCTTGCAATTGCTCAGAATCGAGGCGAGAGTGGAGTTAGATGACCAGGCGAGATTTGCATGAACTGATTACGAAGACGAGTACAGGGCCTAGGGAACATCATTTTCAACAGATGTTTCGATTAAATGATGCACATTGAGTGTACTGAAGATACTGCATCACATAAATACGAGTTTGATCATGGTAACTGCGCCTTTTAAACCGGTTTTCAATGAATGTGAAATCGTT
>CAXHKQ010000075.1:0-18305 GCA_964017145.1 Agrocybe praecox
ACAGATATTCAAATAAGCCAGCCAGCTCGAAGCAAATACGCCACACACACACACACATATCAAATCAAATATGACATTCATGACGCGATTTTGGTGATGATATGATTCTTGTGTGTGTGTGTGTGTCGTGTCGCGTCGTACATCACTCGACATGCGGCGACCATCCGAAGGGCTTTTCCGTTTTTTTTCCTGGCATGGTTCAATTTGAGTGATTGAACCCCGATGCGCACGGTGTGTTTGCCACCGGCATACACGTGTGCAATGCATGACACATGCGAACCATCGCGCTGGCGTTCTCTCTCACTCTGCTGGATGGCGGTGACGGCACAAGACGATATGGGGAAATTTGCGTATGCTAGCCTAGCTTATCGGTACAAATCATGCACGGTTTATACTTTCATCAGTTTGAGATTCCGGCTCGAAGGACCAAATGTTCCAGCGACTTCAATTTAATGGACTGTATTGTTCTGAGTTGGGAAAAAATACCACGAATTGGTACTCAGACCAATCCGTTTCTGTTATTTATCGCAACTGAATTCATTCTCTCATGACATTGTCGATGCAAACGTCAAACATCTGACAAACTAGTCTGAGTTGTCGCAACAAATGTACTTATGCTCCACCATTAGAATTTTAACTTGCTGATGGAATAATGTTCATTTAACCGAAACCGAATCATTCGAATGTTCTTGTCAGTTACTTACTTACTTTCTGCCACTCATGCCAAATTGGCACATAGTGCAATAAACAAACTCGCGGAACTCCTTACGATCCAGAGCCAAATCCTTCACCTCCGACCAGGTCTTGCTGTCGGCCGCTGCTTCTGGCTCGATCGATCGCCTCCAGGTGTCTTTCGGCCTACCACGCCTTTCGTCGTCGACCCGGCGGGTTCCAGTCCAGGGCCTCGTACGCGATGGAGCTGCGTCTGCGTAGTGTATGGCCTATCCACACCCACTTTCTTCGGAAGATCGTTATCTCGACCCGTTCCATTCCGGCAGTGCGCCACAGCTCGTCATTGCTGATCCTGGACGGCCAGCGAATTCGAAGAATGCGCCTGAGGCATTTATTGACGAATACCTGCAGGCCCTGCGTCAGTGAGTCTGACGTCTTCCATGTTTCGCATCCGTAGAGGAGGACGGACATGACGTTCGACCGGAAGAGTCGCAACTTCAGGTTTCTCGTCAGGTGGGATGACCTCCACAGTCCGTTCAGCATTCCAAATTCTTGGCGTGCCTTCTTGATGCGGTTCTCTGCGCACATACTTCGCTATCATGCACCCCAGGTAGCAGAAGTTCTCTACGTCGTCTACGGGCTCGCCTTCGATGACTAGCAGGGTGTCGTGGGGATCTTTGGGATCTGGTTCAACAGCAGTAGCTTGGTCTTCGCTACGTT
This sequence comes from Agrocybe praecox, assembly GCA_964017145.1. NCBI lineage: Eukaryota > Fungi > Basidiomycota > Agaricomycetes > Agaricales > Agrocybaceae > Agrocybe > Agrocybe praecox. The sequence goes on from CAXHKQ010000075.1 coordinate 1,393, forward strand.
GACCCTCAGGCCGACTTGCTTCCCATAGTAGACAAGTCGGTCTAACTTCGTCACAATCCCCCGTCTAGTATGTGACATCAGACATATGTCATCGGCGTAGTCCAGTCCAGTCCAGTCTTGTCAGTTTACCATTTCCTAAACATATTAAACAGAGTGCATGGTTGATATTCCTGAGCTAGGGTAGTAGTCGAAAATCTCCGTCGTTGTCGTCTTCACTGCTCGGCGACTCAGCTCTACAATCGCCGGCTGGTCGTCGAGCCACAGCCAAAACACTGCCATAGAAGACACACGCTGTGCGGTGTTTGCTCGCAGCCAGTCACATGGGCGAGAAGATGATGAATTTTTGCCGAGACGCCGCCCACCCCCGCCAGTGTTTGTGGTCCAATTGTTTCGGAGTAGATTCATATCAGCTCGGGATGCGCGCGCAGCGTTTGGATTATTTTATGGGCTAAGGAGACGGCGGAGGCCTTGTGGCCAAATATCCAATTGATATATGCGATTGTGCGCGATGTGTTGGGGTTGCGACACATGTGCGTACGGGTACATGTGACCTCGATGCATTTAATTCGGATGCGCACCAACATCAGCCCGTCTTCATGGGCTTGGGTGTCTAGAGTGTTTTATCTACGATAGTTTTTGCTCGATTGGTGTGTGTGTGTGTGTTCTGTCTGATTGCCAAACCGTAAGGCGGGTAGTTTAATTAAAAATTATCTCGAGCACTTGGTAGAACAAATACACATCCATTGAAATACTCGAGGGCTTAGACAATCTTACTACAAACACTCAAGCTTCTTACTACTCTGTTTCTGCTACTGCGTTGCGCTTCTACTGAATGAACATAATTTATAACGTGCAGCGTAGCTTGTGTGTACTCTGTACTCACAGTCAGTGTACCCAGTGCACTTGTGCGGTTAATTTATTTGACTTGGCTCAACATCGTTGCGGCGCAGCAAAGACTAACAATCTAGTCGGAAAGTAAGGGTGTAGAGAAGATGGTCACTGTGAGTCGGACATACGCTACATTTAATGTATAGTAGTTCTATTCCGATGCACTTCGGATAGACGAGGCTTACGGCCGTGATATTTTACCTTAATTGTCCAACTTTCAGACCATCTACTCTACACTTCAGCGGTCCGATATACTTTAACATGTACTTTTCCTACAATGATTGCCCATCAAACCTACCTCCAACTCGCATTGTGAGCAGTGTGTGGTGACAGTGTGAAGACGCAAGTGTCGAGCTAAGCGACACGTAATTATGTTCACTGTATAACAATGTACGTACAAACTGCTGTTATAACACACAAGTTCAAGTGTTAGAATTACAAAAGCGTTTCCTGCTCGCGCAGTTAATAAAGCGATTGCGCAAGTGTAATTTTGTCGTGTCATATATATTTGTGGTAGATATCGCGCATGACATGTGCTATTCTGCTGTGTTTTATATCGTCGTCATAGTATTGTAGTAGATATGGTGGCGTTTGGTTGTGCACCTCAGCGCATCGTTGCACGTGTGTGCGCGTATGTGTGTGCTATAGTAATTGCTCATTCGTGTGCGGTTGTGGTCTGTCGACTTTGGTCGAGGTGTGCGCAGTTCATTCATTCAGTTGTGGCAAGTGCCAAGCCTTTGCCGTCCGTACGATGACAGTGACCGAGTCGACATGTTTGTTTCCACTGGTAATGTTTACTACAGCTAACAAGTCATGGATTTTCATAAGAGGGCTACGAATATAAGTTAACTTATTTTCATATGCATCGTTAGCGTATCGTTCACTCATTTCGTTAGCGTATCGTTCACTCATTACGTTAGCGTATCGTTCAATCATTTCGTTAGCGTATCGTTCACACATTTCGTTAGTGTAGCTGTTGCATCGTTCATATGGAACTTATCTCTGAAACTCTCAAGCTCTTTTAGAATTTCATGGCGAAAGGACCCATAAGACATGAATATGTCAATAAGTAGAGTACGATAGGCAATTTTTTGTAGGGCAGTTTTTGCACTAGTTATAATTTAGTTCATCAAATAGCTATAGCCAAGAATAACCAACACGTCTTAACTCAACATACCCAAACATCATTTTTGATCTACCACTGAACATCTAGATTACTTCTCTTCGCTCACAATATCTTCAACATTCGATTCCAACGATGTTGTACTCTCGCACTCCAGCCAGTCGCAACAAAACAGCGAACACTCTGAGAGGAAACGCGTTGACGTCGTCGGTGAAAACCCGGCACTGTTCTAACGATAATTTTGGAAGCTGGCCAAATTATCAGCACCGGCGTTTCATCGCCTCAATGCGTGCTGAAAAATCTGTGAGGTGCACCGCAAGCAGTCACATTCCGACGTGATGTCGCTGCGACGTCGTTCTGTGGTGTTATAAATAAATCGGTGTCTCTCGCGTGCTTGCGCGTTTTGTGTGCATGAGGGGTTTGGCTCCAGCTCAGCGCAGCTCAGCTCGCTGTAACGAGACAATTTACACAGCACATTACCACTCTGGCTGGCATATTGGCCCACACACACACACACCCTCCTATTTATGTTACCGCATTATTCGGGTATATTCTGCTAGAATTCCGGCAGCAAGACGAGCGAGTGAGAACGAGGTATGAGCGCAGTTGTCTTATTATCGCAAATGTGTTTGCTCGCGGTACACACTTACGCACACACACACACAGACACGAAACCCGAACATCCGACTCGACTCGCGAATCGCGAACCCTCCTTGGGGCGTTTTCTGTGTGTGTGTTCGGCGGCAAGTGTAACAATCCCCGCCGATATATTGAACACGCACGCACATGTGCTTCGGATACACTCCGCCGACTAGAGAGCAACAAGTGCTTGGTTGAGTACGTGACTCGCGCGCACGCGCTTCTCTATTGAATTTCGAGTAGCTTTGCGGCTCGTGTGTATTACATGTTTATTGTACGCACACACCGAAATGCGTGCACGAAATGCGACCTTTGAGAGCGTCGCACGCACGTGGGATTTTTCCATCGCGACGGTTTTACGACGCTTTTCATTGGCGAAAGGCAGGAGCGGATCTGTGGTTCTGGATTGTGTGGAAAAGGCTAGATTTTTCACCCGAATTCGTATAAAATTGAAACGCTATATTAGGGATATTTCAGGGATTCATTAGGGTTTTATTAGGGTAATGCACTCAGGGTAGAGTCTGATCGTTTAGGGTAGAGTCTGATCGTTCTAAGCCTTATTCAGTAGTTTAAGCTTAGTTCCAGTCTTGAAACTGTCTCCCGAAGCTCAAATAGAAGTCCAGCCTCCGCGTGGCGCCCCCTGGAAACAGGTTAGGTTCTCGTTCGAACCTAGCTTGGCTAATGGACTATGCGAACCGGTCGGGTAGCGACCAGTGGTAGAAGGGCTACCTAGGTGTAAAAAGGCCAACCACCTTGAGCACCGAAATATGTGGGTTGCGAACGACACGAACCTCACCACGAGATGACTCGACACCGGGTCCGTTGGAGGAAGTTCGTGTTCGCGCTATGCGCCACTTTGGCATACGCGTCGTAAGTAAAGTAAGTAAGTAATGCACTCAATAACGATATTATTATATTTTCCATTCATCCGACTTGTAGTTTTAGAACAATTCAATTCGACTGTCTTTCTCGAATTGAATCGCTTTAATAATCGAAAGTAGTCGCCGAATGTCCGATCCATAATGATAGAGAGTAACTAATCTACTGTTTTCGTACTTTGGAGCCTTACTGAGTCCCTACCAGAGGACATTTTTGTTTCATCCGACCTAATCATAATACTGAATGTCGCTGGATTACTGGATTATTTCGGTGATAAATGCACCCATTTTTTGGGTGTCCAAACATCACAGATAATTTTGAGACGTATATTGGACCGAAGGGCCTAACTTTCATCATATTCCTTCCTTGGGAGGCTGAAGCATCCGCCACTGGCGACATGGTTTGGGCTTACGTGAGCTGAAGCACGAAGCACGACGGAATTCCAGCATTTTGCTGTTCGTTCAAATATTGACACGGAAACCGGAACCAGCCAGCCAGCCAGCCACCAGCCACTTGACCTCGCACGCTTAACACATCACGCACAACACATGTTCCGTACTGTACATTGTGTGTCGATGGGCGCCGCGACGAAAGTGGTTCAAGAACGTGAAGCAACGCGACGATTAATCGGACGATTAAATGTATCGATTCTCGGCCCGCCACTTGATCGAGTCTATAGTACGCAATTTTTGTTTGCACTGCTCATCACACACATGACAAGTGTGAAATCGTAACACACTTCGGCTTCTGCTGCTGCTGCTGCTTCTGCTTCTGCTTCTGCTTCTGCTTCTGCTGTCCTCGTCTCGGAATAAAAATATATATCATTGAGGCATGCAAATACCGTCCCGCGCACATACCGAGTTATTTATAAACCGCGAGTTGGTTACAACGTGTGGCAACAGCTTGGCGTTCGATCGCGTACGGCTCGAATATTATTATTATCATTATCAGCGTTGTCGGTGATTAACGTGCATATGCTAATTTGTGTTTTTGCGCGTGTGATTCGGAGCTGTGTGTGCGCCTGTTTGGCGTATCAGTTTGTTGGATGTGATTCTCTCCATCACTATCGCCTCGCCTCGCTCGTCGTCGGTTTTTGCGATCAGGTGATGATATCAATCTTGATGTGCGCGCGCTGCTGCTGACACATGCCAACAGCGAATAGGATTTATTTGCGTGTGTGTGTGTGTGTGAGTGTGGCAGAAATCGGCTGACGTTCGCGCATTCTCGCGATTGGACCAGCCCCCAGAGCGTTTAATTTTCGACCGCTAAATAACCGATGCTAAGATCATTCGACTCTTGCGTTTGTTTGCGTATGTTGTATGTTCGTTTGTGTGTGTATGTGCACACGAAATGGGCTCTAAACTGATTTATGAGATAAAGACCAGGGAAGTGCTGATGGAATCGCAGCTCCGCCATGATATATGTAGATCTGTAACAACTTATATCTGTACAATGTTTGAGTTCATATTGCCAACATTAGAAGAAACATTTTTCACCTTCTCTTTTGACGTTCCATATTTCTCATGAGCTTTCTTGTGAAGATTATACCATTTACTTCCTGTGAACAGTCTTCATTATTGCTGAAACTCATTTGAAACTCTCTCTCTCTATCAGGCGACTGATCTGAAATTTGGTTACTCTCCAGAAGGTGTCTAGAATCTTTGAATGTTTCTGTTTCAGACTTTCATGTGTACTTCCCTGGTACATTGGTGCTTGCTGGCACCATATCTCGATGACCGCCAACGCAAGCGAAGCGACCGAGCGAGTTATTATAAATTGATAAATATCTCCCCCCACCCAGCTGCACTGCCAAGGAATCGGTCGGCCGATGACCGATGGCCAATTGGTTCGCTTCGGCTACTTGGAAAGTGGAGATGTCATCAGTTTTTCCGCTCCGATTGCGATCCTATTATTATTGGCCCGGTTATTTATGGTCGCCCCCATTTGTCACGTTCGTTTGTTGTGTCCGTTTGCGTCCGTTTTGCGGTCAACGGACAGCTCGGCGAATTTCGGCGTGTCCGAACCGAGACAGTCGAGTCGACCGATTTGCTGGTTTAATTTCACACAATCGTTTGTAAGCCGCACGTGTGACGTGTGATATCCTCTGCTCTCGGTTGAAACCCTTGTCAACAGGGCGCGCAAGCGCCATAAAACCAACGTTTACCCAACATCATCATCATCGTCGTCGTGTCGTCGAGTTGTCGTCGTGTCCAACAGGCGATAATCCGATTTGTATGCACTGCACACATCTCTTGCGAGACGACTCGAGACGCGGTAGTTTTATGCTGTGCACGTGACCGCTACTTTTTACGAGCAATGCGATGAGAGCAAGTGAGTGTGCTTGACGGAAAATGGGAAGCGGGGTGCAACAATGGCACTTGCACAACAAGCACATGCTGTGATTTCTTGCGCCACGAGCTTGTGCGATTGTAACGCGTGACCCACATGCGATTTGACATGGGCATGTAGTAGGTTCATGAATTTTATTGCGATTTATTTCACTTTGGATGGTTTAATTGATTTTAAAGTGACAACCACCCAACCCAACGGAAATGTTCGATTAATCTTCATCGCACTTGGAGGGAAGTGATTATCTCAATTTTGCATGAGACCAATTTGATTAGCATGTTTATAGTCAACGAAGAATGAAATGTATCTTTTTCTAAATTAGCGTGATGATGTCCGTTCGATCCCTTCAATCCTCTGTCACACTCTGTAGTCAAAGAAATCGGAACTTCATTGGAATATTGCCATGAATATTGTTAGAGCATAGGCTGATGATAGGTTGAAAACCAATGATTTGGATAAATATCGAACTGTGTGTATCTGAAGAGTCCGAATAAATTTATGCATGACATTCGATTTTGGACTACTGAATTAACCGAATCGGGCGATGCGACGTTATGGTTGCCATGGCGGACGGAGTTCATCCGCCCCTGATCGAAGAAATGTCGTTGTAACGCTTCGCTAGAGTGTTTGTACACATATCGATTGATTCGAATCGAATAACTCGGATTGACGAATCGAAAATCTCGGCCACAGTTGACCACAGGCATGCATACACATGTCCGAATTTCCAACGAATTGGACCGAATGCAAATGCAGTCACGCAGCACAATCATGCCGTATGGTGTTGGTCTTTAATATGATATGCTCCAGAATCGACACGAAATTACAGTTGAGCCAATTGCACCAAGTGAACCGTATTTTATTCGACATTCAATATTCCCTCGTTTCTGGTATATATGTTTGTATACGTATTGTAACATAGCCCAGCATGTTGCGTATCATATGATGTACAATGTATACGTACGATACTATGTGCATGCGCATCTCGGTGGGTGGTTGCGACGAGAGTGTCCATGCCAACGCATCATTAAAAATTAGCCCTCTTTGCGGGCAATCATCAGAACTGCTGTGCATAGTATCGCAGAGACGACAGAGACGACACACGTTCATATGATGTGAGTAAATCGACTAGTAGTGCCAGGGAAATGTTTATGTAGTCGACAGTGAATTAATGTTTTAGGAATGACGTTCCCCATTTAGAAAAAGCCAAGTCTTTTGAGTCCTTCGCATGTTATTCAACGATTGTGTGGACTTTTTTTTAGTAAGAAGAACATTTTAGGCATTGACCGCATAGTCTGTAATTAAGAAATATGCTGTCCTTTCCGTTTTCATTGGTAAAACTGTGTATTGTTGGCTAATATATAAACTATCTAACAGACGACATTTCTAAAGAAAATGTTTGATTCTTACGAAGATACTGCTATTAGGTGTATAACCTTGCTCATGCCGTTTTTTGTCCAACTTTGAGACTTTATTGTGAAGATACGGCTACATATATCTTATTCAAAATACTGGCCATTGCTAGCTACTACTTTCGACCATCTTTCGGGCAGCATTCGGATTCCGTGGCCTCACAACGGGTCATCTTTTGTAGCGATTTATGAAACAGTCCAATTTTTCACATAATCATGAAAACGGGAGTCCTCGTCAACAAGGCCTAGGGCCATCGATCGGGACAAGTGGTATTTAGGTGGAGCCAAGTCCGGAGAGTACAGCGGGTGGTTGAGACCTTCCATTTCGGACTTCCCAGGTATTAATTGATTTTTTTTGCGATGAGGTGTCGAGAATTGGCATACAAGAAAATGACTGAATTGTCTCATTTATTCAATTGAGGCCGCTGTTCTTTCAGTGATCGACTCAAACGCATCAATTTCGTTCGGTATCGATCCCTTGTGTTGATTTCACTTGGCCTCAGCCCTTAATAACACACCATACATTTCTGGTCCCACCAAAAGACCAAAAGGCCTAAGACTCCGGAATCACAATTTTCGAAGGGTTGAATTCACTTGCGCACGATCTTTACCATCAAAAGCAGCCTCGCCGTACGTTTCTGAGCGCATCGATGAGCTCCAGCCTTACTGGTCTTCGATTTAAATAAGAAAAACATGACTTCCCGCAAATGACGAAAATTCGGCGCGAACACGGACATGTTTGACTGGGCATAAGTCTGTGGCGCAAATTTATTTGGGACTATGTTTTGATGCAATATTGTTGACAGATGCCCAAGCTTGCTCCATGTTTACTTTGATCAATTTGCATCAGTCAGAACGACCGCTATAGACTCATATACAAAAACGGCATGAGCAAGGTTATACACCTAATATATCGCGCATTGGATTTCATATGTATTTTCCTGGTATATGAGTACATGTTCAACCGTTAAGGTCGAATGTCGTTACTACTCGATTGACTGTGTGTCGGTTCACTCCCGAAATTGACATAATTTGCATGGACACTGTTCTGCAGTTGTGCTCTGCTTGGACAGTCGATTTGGGTTCATTACGTTCAAGCCAATGCAAATGATTACAAGGTAATTTAAATCCACTTACTCCGGGGTCCGTCTTCCCGCACGCAAACGATCCAATATTGTCTGTATGATTACAGCACTTCTACACTGTTCCTATGTTCAATGCATGCTGAATTGAACGGAACCATTTCGGAAGCGACCGTCCGACCTCCATCCCAGCGAGCGATTAGAGGACGACACACTTAATTCAGACACACGACCTCGAGGTCGGACGGGGAGCTGCTGTGCAGCACAGCAGGCCACAATTACACAATGTCGTGCGGCGCCCGGTCAGAGTGACTTTAAAAAAGCGTTTGGCGTTAATTAATATGAATTACATGCGCTCTGCACGACCGAAGAGGAGAGCAGAAGTCCTCAGCTCGTCTGTTCGTGTCGAACACGTACTATTTATGTATGCAACAGTGAACGTGTGTGTGTGTGTGTGTGTACTGGGCCAAAAGGGATCGATGATCGGATTACGTACACTTCTCGCCCTCCACACACATGTGTGATTGCACATACGGACAATTTGTAACGGGGTGAAAGATTGATTACGGATTTAATTGGAGTGAAATATATTTCGTTGCGAGAATGTGTCATTCTGCTGTTCAGCCAGCCAAATCCAGTGCATTATTGATTAATGATGAATTGCCAGTGTGTCGCCCGAGTGTGTGCGTGTGTGTGCGTGCGAAAATGTGTCGCGCCCGAAAGACGCGCGACATAAAAGATGCTGAGCGCGAAACTCAATATTCATAAGCCTTTCGCTTAGGCGATGCGGTTCAATGATTACGTGGCGAATGTCTTGACGACAGTTGCGATGATGATGCGCGTCGGCTGCGGCGTCGTCGTCGGCTGTGTACCCAACATCGAGCACGCACGCACGCACGCATTTACAGGGTGGGTTGCTTAAATTTGGAATAAATGTTGTTCAATATACTGCAGTTGATTACGGACTGCTGAACATTTATACTTTGATTTTATGATTTCGATTCCATCGTTTCTGAGAAGTTCAACTGCGTTTCTAAACAATTGCCCCTTTTTCAAATAAATTGGATTATCGAACGTTACTAGTTCAAAGTTTGCTTCATTGAATGCACTTTTGAAGCGACGCTAGGCGATATCGAGCGAGATGCGTAGACAATTTTTAGCGAACGCTTCAGACTGAATATAGATGCAATTATTTGAAGAAATCGAGATAATTTTGTGTAGATAAACAATTATTTTATATCAAATGTGTGTGTGAGACTACTATCCTAGCCTATAATTTTGAAACATGCTCTGAATTCTGTTCGATACGAAAAAATCGTTTCAGAAAAATCGTATCCGCATCTAATGATGGAGCTTTTACATTGAAAGAGAAATAAGAAAAGACATAACGATTGGGTTTTTTATTGAATGATGAGGATTCGTGCATATTACAATTTCCTTCCATTTGAGTATACGTTTATTGTTCTGAGTTGATCCTGTAGAAAGTTATGTCCTATAAACCGTTGACGAAACGCGGTTAATTTGTATGAAGAGTGAAATGAAATTGTTCTCCCTGTACAAATCGGTCGTGTTTCATGATTGTTTAAGGGATGATTACTTTTCTATGAATTGACTCAGAACAATAAGCGAGTACTCAAATGTAATGTGATGGAATGGTGCACAAGTCCTCATCATTCGACAAAATTTACGATAATTCGTTGTGGTATTTGGATTTCAGGATCATCTGTAAAGGCTCCTCCATTAGAGGAGGTTGAGACTTTGCTCAACCTAATTTTCCGTAGATAATAGAGAAGGGGTTTCTTAAGAAAACTGCATCATTACAAATCTTTTAACAGTGTGCCTTTTCCTATGAACCGGAAAACAGACATGTTTCAAATTACTGATCACGAAAATGTTTTCAATGTGCCGCACCCTGTATACAGCGCCGAACGCGTCGCGTGTGCGCGTAGTGGAGCGTAATCGATATGTCGACGTCGACGACGCATGTAATACAATGTGCACCCGCAATGATCTAATTAGTGCCCAAATACCGAGAGCAGACGTCGACATCGCACGTGCGTACGTCTGTATTTTTGTCTGCGCTCTCTCGACTGTCTTAGTCGAGACAATTGTTATTATAGACGCCTCCGATGACAAAAATAAGATCGCGCACACACATAAGCAGAGTCGCCCGAGCATATCAATATGCTGTCGCATTGCCTTTGCCTCGTTGGCGTCTCTAATCACACGAGACACAATGACAATATCGCTGAACGATAATGATGATGATGCGCGATGCCGTCGTCGTAGCTGATGTCCAGGACCACTTCGTGTCCGAATATGAGAAGACCAGAAAAATGCTCAAACTAGTCAGACTTATACACTGATATACTACCTCAGCTAATTTATATGAACCACGCTTGCACTACATCGTATGAGTATAGTCTCATCTTAATATTGTTATTTTGCCCAGGAATCCAGAGACCACAACGATTTTTTTATCGAATGATGAGGATTTGCGCACAGTCAATTTCGACAGATCATTGGCTAATTAAAATTAAAATACCAAACTGCATCACTACAATATTCTTGTCAGTGCACTAATCAGCTAGGGTAGCAGATACAGATACAGATACGGACAAATTATGTCAAACTGCGCCAGAGAGACGACAACCGGTACGACTCGTTTCGGTCGCACACATTGTGCAATAAGAATGCAAACTTGTTCTCGTGCATTCCACTCACACTACTCATATAGTAAAACTCGTAAGATACGATATGAAATAATGAGCATGCAAATCTGGTGCGCCGCGCAGATTGGCGCCAAATGCGCAGCGCGCATTTACCACCTGTTAAAATACCAGTTTCATTGAGATTTATTGAGCCGCTACGTCATCGGCGTCACCGCCACACTGGTCGACCTTCCCCATACAAACACACACATCACATGCTCTGTGCGCTGGGGTGTTCGAACGACGTGTGTGATGGGAGAGCGTATTCAGATTCAACGATATTTGCACACGCGCGCGATATTTGTATATAATATACTGCATTCTCTAATGCGAGGCGAGTGCACCACACGAGATGTAAACAGTTGATTTGCAAACAGGTATTCTGTGCACGCTTGCGCTGCTGCTGCTGCTGCTGCTGCTGCGGAATAGAAGTGTAAGCACGTGGCGCCACTAATTGCGGTCTATTCTCTACGTCATGTGTGCAAGTGCGAAAAAATGCGCTTGTATTATCAATTTATTATGGCATTTGTTGCAGGCTGCGCATGTTGCTTCATTCATGAGCTTCGGGTTGAGCACACGTGTTGGAGTTTGCGTGGTGTCCAACCGCAGTGTGGACTGCAATTTACAGGGTGGGGCGCTGAAATCCGGGAAGAACTTATTCGAAGGAATGCGTCGTTGTTGCGCAATATTGTCCTCTAAAGTTATTGTACAGAGCGATATCTTCGTTCTTTTTTTATGACCAAACATTTTACATTCATTTGTTTGCTCGATGCAAATCATATTTGAGAAGTATACTCGATTTGCCCGGATTCTAGCGCCGAACCATGTACATTCGCACTGCATGTGTGCGAATGACCGCAACGCATCGTCAAACACAGACAGACAAACATGTAGAGAGGGTTTACGAAGCACGTGCTCGGTTCGTAGGTGGAGGAGGAGGAGGAGGCGCCGAGCGTATTTCACGCACCAAAGCGCACGAAAAAACCTGCACAATGTGCAAACGCACTGGCTCTGGCCGATGCATATACAATCAATTAGCATGTGCTCACTGCTCACGCGCAGTCACGCATTCAGTGCAAAATCGCATCGCACTTCGTCACTGTACTGCACTTTGGCCATACATGCATCCAGAAGCTGCCACTTGATTCTTATCAGAATTGTTTTCATGAATAAACTGGTATTTTGTGACTTATGGAGCAATGTATATATGATGTTGTACCAGAAGATACCTTATAGAAGGAATCCATCAAGTTGAAATATTTATTTATACTAAACTGCGGATAGATTGAAACAATGATCGTTGTCATGTCGATTAATTGTCATCAATTCAGTTGAATTCTGCAGCTCGCACTTTAGGAATATGCATTGTCACAGGCCATCGTTGTACTAGATGTTCCCAACAGGGATCAACAAAGCGGAAATATTTATTTTTCTTACTGAACTGCGGATAGAATGAGTCAATGTTCGATGTCATGGTGAATTATACAGGGAGCGAGGTATGAAGTGTTACACCGCAAAAACGTATATCCCGCTCATTTGTAAACATTTGAACTTGGATTTTTATCACGATATTGTATACACCATCATTTATATGAATTTCATCACAATTTTTCATGACAGCAATGTTCGAGCCTTTTATGGCTCATAGAATTGCGATTTACATACGTTGCGCTGCTCGATCGACATGTATGTGAAGTGCCGCCGATTCTCGATTAAATATGGACCTTTCGTTAGTTATTGTTTTTGCGTTTTCTAGATGACATTTTTACCTTCAGAATGCTTTGAGAGGAACCTTCTTTCGATATCCGATCTGGTTGAGGCAGAGCCAAAGATACTGAAAATATATAGAGTAGATGCCCCTACAATCGGACACTCGCTGAATTGAAAAATCGACGAAAATGATAGAAGGAATAGTCCGATTTTGATGCCCTTTGGAACATGGGTTAATATTGTTGATTCACGCTCATGTTCAACAGCACGTTTTTTAAACTTCTAAATTTCATTAGTTATAGCTGTTTTTGTAAAAGTGATTTTTTCTCTAACTATTTTTTGGTTTTTGTACTCAACAAAATACGGCTTTAAAAAAATTATAAAAAATAATGTTATGCTTTATCTGTTCGGTAATGTAATACCCAACACGAAAATGTTTTCATTTTTTTTTTAATGTTATTTTTCATTAAGATACTTCTGTTTTAGTGGAACAACACACATGCCCCTACAATCGGACACTTTGTAATTTCGAAGAAAAAGGTGATGTACATCAAGAAACATTTGAAATTGCCAAACGACTGAAATTAGAGAAAAAAACACTATTTTGTAATTTCGTGATCGTTTTATGTAAAAAACATATATAATTAGATAATATATTTTTTACATATTTTTCTGAAACATTTATCACATACTTTTTGTACAAGGGAAAAAGTGTCCGATTGAAGGGGCACACATTTTGAAATGACGCGAAAACATGCCTTCGGTTTTTCTATCCTAGCCGATTGCCGTTAGTTCATACGAAAAAACTTTGTATTGACAAAAGGTGGGGAGGGAAATTGGATAACTAAAATGTTTTTAGTTTTTGGAAATCGGTTGGAAAATACCACCACAACGGCTGTTCTACGAAAAGTGTCCGATTGTAGGGGCATCTACTCTACAGTGAAAATCGTGTATTTCTCTAAAATGTGTTTTCCGAGTGTTCTGAGCAATGGTGCGCCTTCTGTTGGGATCTGAATGACATTTAATCGAACCAAGTGGGTTCCTACGACATCAACAATAATTTTTTCATCATTGGACCTTCCATAAATTTGAATGATTCAGGTCGATAGGTCCAGATAGGATAGGTCCATAATGGTAATCTTTCGATTCATTTTGTGACAATGCCTAGAATGCTTCCGACATCTTTTTATGTGTTTTGCGGAGCCTTTAGTATCGTTATTACATAATGTGAAATAAAATACCGAATTAAAGTTATAAGTTTGGAATTGGAACGCGCGAACGGTAATCCGTTTCGATTTCCAACCAGTAGAAACGATATGTCTTCGTCACGTATTTTCTTTTTCATCGATATCTTTTGCCGCGATGAACTTGGAACCAAAATATTTGTACAGAGTATGAAGGACACAATAAGACACGAAATTCAAGAAAACACAGCTCGCTAGGACAACTTGTTTAGCCTCTATAGACAAGTGAAGTTGGTAACACTTCTTCCCTCGCTCCCTGTATTATTAGCAATGCAGTTGAATTCTGCCGCTAGCACTCTACAAATATTTTGAAAATAATCTACTGGCATCAGCTGTATATATTCACGCTGGCGGTGTTCCGCAATCGCGTGCGTTCGCCGCATAATTGACCTTGGACGGCGATTTCTATTTATCATATTCCGAATGTTGCACACTGCAGAATGTTCGATGTTCGAGCTTCGAGCACTGTCCTTCAATATGCGATCCGTCACATTTTTCCCCCGCCATCGGCCCGCGATACAATCACACAGCTGCAGCACTCCGCGCACGTCACGGAGTCACATCGTCGAACGTGCCGCGCATGACAAACTGCGTGCAACAAGTTCGATTCGATTTTGGACGAAACAGTGTAGGGCTAAACATACGCGCGGATTGAGCTGCACATACAGACGCATTTATTCGACAATATAATCAAATCAGTTGACACCGAAATGGAACGGAATAATTGAATTCCAGCACGGTTGTGGACCAGACCAGTGAATATTTATTGGCCATTCGTGTGGGGCATGGTTCGCTGACACCGTGTTGGAAACACCTTCAAAATCGCAGCGATAATAATTTATTGCATTTATGTGTGTGTTCACTCGATATGTCGGTATGCACATTTTATAGCTCGGAATCTCGTGCCAATCTCGAACAAGCACGATCGGTTCTAAATATAGCAGTGCATACTAAAGTTAATTTTAAACCAAATCGTTTGATTGTTTATGTACGTGAGAGTGTGCGGAGTCACGAATCGAATAAAACGTTCTCAATATTCATGCAAAGTACACCTTGCAAAAATTCAAATCAAATTCGCTTCTTCCTTCGCTGTGGTGTGAAATTGATCGGGCGCATTCTTTTTAATAACTTTCGTGCACCCGAAAAGCCGCACATCCTTTAATCGGATTTGTGCTCGCCCCCGGTACTAGATTGGGACCTCGGTCCTCGTCCGACGACGACTAATCGGTTGCATTTAACAAGATTGGCGAAAATTGAACGCGCCGGCTAAATTCTAACCGACGTTGGCGTCCGTCGTTGGCGTCCGTCGGTCCGATCTAGTGTTTTTTCTCGACGCTGATGCCGTTTTGTCGACGGTCGATGGAAATTGATTTCACTTTTTTTCGGAGGAGAGGTGGTGAGGCGGCGGAAAACGCTCAAGGCGTCTGGCTGGTCGAATTGGGATTAGCGAGTGACCGAGACCAGCCAAGTGCACTGGCCAAAAGTTGCATATTGATTTTATGCGCAGCGTTCGTTCGTTCGTTCGTTCGTTCTTCACATCACGCCCGATATGTATTCCTGCGTTATTCCTGAATGTTCACATGCCCTCTCATCGACCATCGCATCGAGGTAGCATAAAGTAATACCTATACTGTACACATACGCGCGCACATTCACTTACTCAATATGCCCATAATTTTTGGGGGTAGCTCGGCGGTCGGTAATTCTCAAGTGGATAGACGTCTGTGAATGCGGCATGTCGTAATTTCTGGCATAGACACATCTCCACACCACACACATACACCGACACACACACACCGGCAACAAGGTGAAACTTGTGTATATATGTGTGTGTGTGTAACTTTTTTCTGTGTGCTAAACACGGTCGAACGCACAATTTATGTGTGAACTTTCGTGCAGGCCTAGCAGATTGTGCGTGCGTACGTCAACAAATCCGCAACATACTCAAAGCATAAATACGCACACACACGGAAACAAATGTGCTCGCATCGGAACACATAAGAATCCGACGTAATTGAGACAGATTATATGTTTTAGAATATATGCCACACTTATTCTATGCTGCAGCATATTAACAATAATATCGCGCGAATTTTCTTTGTGCGTGTGCGTATCAAACAGCTTAGGATTTACCGCTTGTATGCCACATATATTTTAAGTCCTGTTCCATCGCTTTAATCTACTCACCAGCACATCTGCAAACAACATGTTTGTACTGGCGTTTATGCGCGTTCGCGTTCGAATTCGCGCTCAAAGGAAAAACCCAGATCCCACAGGTGTGACGGCACACACACACACACACACAGCATCTATTATGCTGTGCGAGATAATTTTAAAAAGAATTTTCCACAAAGCAGAATGTCCCCACCGCGACACCGGCTTGGTGTGCTTAGAGCGCAGATGCGCGCAAATATTTATGATCCATTGACCACACGCACATGCATACTGCCGGACATCCGCCTGGGACCTGGAACGCCGGGACCGATGCACATGTTCAAAGAGAATATGCACTTTGAGCTGCGCATGATACCTTAATTTGAATGTACGCTGTCTTGTTTGCACTAAAGCAGCATAAACGTGCAGCATAAAAATGCAAGCGAACTGCAAACGACACGACTTCTATCCGAAGCGCGCCGCCAAACTCATCCGACGAGATAAACCTCTAATTGGCCTCGTTTGAGTGTCGGAACTTGTCCGCCGCCGCCGCCGCCGTCCGCCGCAAATCGCTGTTCAATATCTTCAACTCGTTGCGCTGCGCTCCGATGACAACCGCAAAACTTTGCGCCCGGCTTGCCGGCCAATTGTTGCCTTCCCGAGCGTCGCGTCGCGTCGCGTCGCGCCGTGCACTCAGCGATGCATGGACATAAAAATGGATA
>CAXHKQ010000076.1:0-23728 GCA_964017145.1 Agrocybe praecox
GGCTAGTGCAGACCCCAGATAACAATTTCTCAAGACATGTGTTGGCTCCAGCGACCCATCTACCTATCAGAAATCAGTGCATTTATAAGACTTTAAATAACTTCTTCACCATATTGGGATATCTCAAACCGCGAGTTACAATAACGGCGATATCTTCCAAACTTATCACAGATCGAGTGAAAGATTTTGTTTGGCTGACTGAAAGATAACCATGATCAACAATCGATTTTGTCTTGATCAAAAATGTTGTTCCTTCCTTGTTCCTCCCGATACTTATCAGCCCATTATCCCTCAACCGTGTTTTTCGTAAGTTATTGCAACATTCGGGCGTCTTAAGTGCGCATCATCTTTGGTGTCTGAATGCCCAGTACGGAATTTGAAAAAAAAATCTAGAATATGTTGTCCGGCTGGGGCGTAACGTAGATATCATTTACTGTTCATGTTTGACTCTTGTCGCAATTTTTCCAGTTGAGAACAGTGTTTCGGCAAGGACACGAAATACGCCGATACCCATTTCTTCGCAATAAAAAAGTTGCTTCAATCGAATTTAAATATCGACTGAACCAAAAGTCCTGTCGATGTCAAATGTTGTATATTGTCTTTCAAAGGAACTGTTTTGTTTAATCAGAAATAATTTCAATAGAAAGATGTGTTGAATTTTCCAGCGCAACTGTTTCGTTAACTGTGAGAGATTTACAAAACTTCGCGTTATTGATCGATTGGTGTAAGTCGGATTTATAATATGTTTCAGTACATTATTATAAGATAAACCCTATTACCGGGCCACTCCACACACTCTACACATAACACATACATCAACATTTTCCGACCGTACCGCGCGCCAAGTTAGCAATTCGGGATAAAATACGAGCGTGACGCAAACACACACAAAAGGGTATAACCATGTTGTATATAACCAGAAAACGGGCGAGTAAACGCTGGTGATTCCGCGCGCGCAAAAAAAACAGACACATCTACGCGACTAGATACTCTGCGGGCTGCGGGCTCCGACAGTATATTTCGTCTCGCCAGAGAGTCGCATTTTTTTTCGCCTCGTCGGTGATAACATAATTCTTGGGCGTGTGCGCGATTTCGGTGCACTCGCGCTTCTGCGACGGCGACGGCGGCGGCGGTGCAGAAAAATCTCAACAATTCGGATTATTCAAACGGCGCGGGCACACATCAATATTTACCTCACAGAGCCCCGTGAAAAGTGATTTACGAAAAATTCACACGAGTCGCGCGCTTGCGCGAACGTGCGTGCGAAATTTATTGTTGAACATAGATCGCGCGGTGCACGATTAAAAATGTGCCGCACGCGTTCGCCGCCGCCGCCTTCGCTGCCGCCGCCGTCGCCGCCGTTCACCGTGCGGTTTGGTTCGGTTCGTTATCGGCCGTGGCAATCTTAATGCGCGTGCGCACCGGCGAGGTGCTATATGGCACGATGCGATGCTCGTTGCGTTGCGCGCAGGTTCATCCCTCTCCTCCGATATTATGTGTAGCGCGACGGCGACGGCGGCTTGCAGAACATTTTGCGCGCCAAAAATCGCGCGCGCGCTCGTCGAGATGTTGTGTGTGATGCTTGATGCTTGAGGGTATTAGAAAATCTAGACTTACATTTGTATTTGTATAACAATTTGAAACCAAATCGGCCAATGTCCTGTGTTATGCAGTTGGTCTCATGTCAAAAGGTCGTTTAATTCAAATTTGCTGGCATATGTTTAGTATTTGTAGCACTAGTTTGATTAGACTCGGGAATTTAAATACAAATGCCGTAAAATAATCTCCTACTTCGATCAACATTTTAAAAATCGCGCACACTGAACACTGACTTCATATCTGGAGATTGACCTGCACACATGAACTGAAAAGAGATGCAGTCATTTCATGGTCTAAATGCGGAATTTAACATTGTCACTAGCCCCCGAAAGGAAGGGCAGGACTTCTTCTAGAAGTTACCATATAATAGCTGTCAATAGACTATCTTCTGATTGGTGCAGGCGATAGAGTGCTGGCCTCAAGAGCGGGAGTTTCCGGGTTCAAATCACGGGAGTGAGTTAAAGTTTTTGGGTTTTTCTACACACGATGATCCAAAGGAAGGATGTTAAATATTGCCTAGGGTGACTCTTTGGATCGCTGTGCTAATCACAAGGCTAAACTGCGAATAAATTTGAACAATGTGTGATGACATTTTTTGTCCTCGGATGACTAATTCATGAAAATCTATAAAACACACTGAAACAAATGTTTGTATTAAAATATGTTATCCTTTTTATGATATTACTACATGCTTGTCTTTGGCGTTCAATAAAATACAAACTACGTATTCATCAAAACCTACATGCATTTCTTTCAACGAGTCATAAAATTTGAGGACTACACGAGTAGTGATATTCAGGTTTTTGAAGGGCGGTGCAAATAGCGGCTTGGTAATTTGCGGCAATCCAACCAATCCAATTCCTCAAAAGCGGCAAGAATGTCGCAGAAATGGCATTCGCGGCAACACGCATTTTGATCAGTAGCGAAATTTGGGCCATCGGCAATAGCGGAACGACATTCGCGGCAATACCTTATGTTTTTAAAATCATCAAAATTGTCACGTAAACTACTAAAAACCGGATTTTAACGTATAAACCACAAAAATTAAAACACCGGCTTCAGACTCAAAGGGATTTTAAACTAGATTTTGTCGCAAAACTCCACCCGAGTAAAACTCCCCCTTGTGTTAATTTATTAACAGTAGACACCCCATGTAACGCGACTGCGTTATTTCATCCTTTCTCTTTGATATTTCTCGGTCCCTATGTGTTTAATCTGGATACTTTTTTGTTACTTTGTAAGTTTGATTTTTCACAACACGATAATTTTTTTTTTCTAGGATGAAAATAGCTATCATATAACTGGGCTCAAAGTTGACACATGAAGAGAGCGTGTTGCTGTGTTCTGTCATCCACGAATGTCATAACAAAGACGTTTCGGCGCAATGAAACTGCGCAGTCGACGTGTTTGTTTTGATTATGAACTGACATATTTGAACTGACATGCAGAACACGCCTCTCTTTCTGACTCTCTCACTTTCCTCGCGCAACAACAATTGCACACAGACAACGCGCCTCGACCGGGGTTTCACG
The DNA here is from genome assembly GCA_964017145.1 of Agrocybe praecox. NCBI lineage: Eukaryota > Fungi > Basidiomycota > Agaricomycetes > Agaricales > Agrocybaceae > Agrocybe > Agrocybe praecox. Next base: position 3,132 of record CAXHKQ010000076.1, read on the forward strand.
TGGTAGACCGAGTCGTATTTTTTGTGTGGGGTGTCTACTGTTAATTAACAGTAGACGCCCCAGGTAACGCGACGGCGTTATTTCATCCTTTCTCTTTGATATTACTCGGTCCCTATGTGTTTAATCTGGATTCTTTTTTGTTACTTTGTAAGTCTGATTTTTCACAACACGATACAATTTTTTTTCTTTTTTTATAATGAAAATAGCTATCATATTACTGGGCTCAAAGTTGAATACGACTCCGCGTACCACGTGAATAACACGCTCGTGTTACATTGTTGTTGTACGCTGCGCGTGAAGAGAGCGTGTTGCTGTGTTCTGTCATCCAGAAATGTCATAACAAAGACGTTTCGGCGAATGAAACTGCGCGCGGTCGACGTGTTTGTTTTGATATTATGAACTGACATTTGAACAGACATGCAGAACATGCCTCTCTTTCTGACTCTCTCACTTTCCTCGCGCAACAACAATTGCACACAGACAACGCGCCTCGACTGTGGCTCACGTGGTAGACCGAGTCGTATTTTTTGTGTGGGGCGTCTACTGTTAATTAAGGGGGTAGTCCTCTAAATATGACTGAAAAATAGGTGTTTTTCGGAATTTTGTTTATATACTAAAACTAAAGGGAATGACAAATTTGAGTATATCCATTTATTAACCATATAAATAGCTTTCTGGAACAAAATTTGAGTTCTTCATCGGCCTCTTCTCGTGACCTCTGCACTAAGGGAAAGCACCCAGTGTTCTTCATACAACCATTTTCGGTGTGCAGTCTGGAGGTCTTCAGTTGGGTCAGGCAATTTTTTTTATTTTTTTATGTTATTGTCAATTGCTAAATCTAGTCCCCTACGTAGGATAATTTGGAACAACCAAAAACTCAAATTATGACGGCGTGTTGAATCAAAAAAGTGTTTTTTTGGCCTAAAAATCTGTACAAAAACGTGCACCGAGCACAGATTTTTCAAGGTATCCAAAATCGGCTACGTAAGGGACTAGTTAATTCAATTGTGGATGCAAAACGCGAAGTCCGATCAAAATCGTATGTGCGGATAACACGTTATGTTGCACACCGATTTCTAGAACACCGTTTCGAGAAAAACGCGTTTGAAGTTTCGGGTAACGCTTGGTTTCGCATGCAAGCGCGCACGTCGCGCCGATGCACATCTCTGCATATCGCCTCATAACGGACGATCAAAGTTTCCGACAAAGATGGTATAAAGCCTACAATAAAAATATACATCCCAAAGAACATTTTAAGCTAACAAAAAAAAATTGCCATACGAAAATATTATTTAGAGGACTACTCCCTTAATATATATTTCGGCGATATGGGCAGTGAGATGAGTGCTATAAGAGTCGGATGACTGGTCGCCACATTCCGCCAGCTTTTCCGCTCATCACCAAACGTTTGCCGCGAATGCCGGAATGTCTAAAAAACATGAATATTGTCCCGCAAGTTAACGAAGCGCTAATTTCGCTGGGCTCCAATTTCGCTGCCGCGAATTACCATTCCGCTATATGCGGAGTCCCGTTTCCGAGAGACTGTCAAGGACTGCATCGACTGCATCGAATCCCAGAGTGCAATCCATGTCCGAATGAAATTGGAATCATTTTATTTGTAAACCGATTATGGACTACCTAACACCCCCAATATTGGAGGTGCTGCGGCTGTCGAAGAAGGGGGGCGCGTCTGAACACACAGCACCGACCATTCGCGACGGCTCGTTTGGACCAACGCGCGAGACTTTGTGTTTCGTTTCACGCGTATAGCCCCCCCTTATCCACATAACAATAATAATAATTGGATCGCGTAATAATATTTCTAATTTATGCGCGGGCATGTTGAACGCTCGCTTTGCAGCACAATCTTTTGTTCGCTCTGCACACAGTGCACATTGCCACACAAATGTCGCCATAACTGCCAGACCATGCCACAGACTCTCTGTTCGCCTGTTTGCCGATCGGTGCCCAGCATCTCAAGTGATTGGAACGCTTACGCTCGCTCGCGTGTATTTTGTGTCGCGCGTGTTTCGCGCAGTGGCCACTGTACACGCACGCACGCACGCAAATAAATTATTTACCGATCGTGCCGAACTTCAACACTGGCACTGGCACCGGTTAGAACGCAGGCAGGCACGATCGCACCATTCCGGCCCGACCAGCCAGCCCGAATGTCTGTGCGGTATAAAATAAATTAATCGAAAAGCCCGGTCTGGTCGCGTGTGTGCTGCTCCGTGGTGCATGTGTGCGTGTATGCGTGCAGCATGTGAGTGTGTGTGTGTGTGTGTATGTGCACTCGCTCGCTCGATGAGATCGTTATAAATGTGCACCATCACAAGCGCGAGCGTCGATGTTTTTCACCAACTTGGACATATATTTACACAACACCTTTATACCTAATTAAACAATTCGTAGAATTCGTGTTTATTTAGCTCTGGATGCGCGCGCCCGGCTGCAGCAGCCAACCCGGCTGCATCGTCATCTGCAGCCGCAGCAGCAGCATCATCATATGCCAGAGCGTCGTTTTCACGCACATGCACACATGCACACACACTCACGATCGACACGCGTGAGTACTGAGAGCGCGCGGATTCCCCGATGGACCGACCGAGAGGTGCGCGTACGCGAGCGAGCCAATCACGCGAGATTCCCGGGACTCGGCCGGCGCACGGGAATTCGATCTTGCGTGCGCAGTTGCGCGCGATCGTGCATCAAACATATGCTGTGTGCAAGCACGCAAGCAAGCAAGCGCGCGATCTGCGCGCGTATGTGTGTTAAATGTGTGCAAACGTTTGGAGATACACGGCACGCCAGCCTGCGATGCCTGCGGGGTTTACCTACCATGTGAATCGCGGGGTTCGAGTGTGTGTGTGTGCGTATGTGTCGTTGTACAGATATAGGGGATTTCATTAGAAACGTTCGAGCTTCGATAGCGCTAAGCGTTTGTTCATACTAACAATGCGATATTTACCAAATTGGTCGTCGAAAATCGCATGATGCTGAACTTTTCTAATTCTGAGCGATAAACTAACCACCACCACTGTTCTGATAACAAATTTGTTTAGATGTAGACATGTTTCTTGAACCCTGCGTAAGCACATTGAATAACGTCACGAACAAAATTTGGAATTCGGCTTGTCAATTTCTTTTAGAAGTGAGAATGAACCATAATTGTATGGCGTGGAGCCAGGTTGACGGACGGATGGACTTGTTTCTACACAAAGCTATACATGGCTCCAAAGAAAAATATTAAATAAATGGGAGAAATATGCTTAGAACAAATAAATCAAGAAACTACTCTTGAGGTTATGGAAGGGCCAGCTCGAAAGTCGAACCAAAACCTTAGCGAAATATGGAACAGACTTCAAGGCCGTGTCTAGGAATTTAATTCCAAGTTTACCAGAATTATGTGGGGACGTGATTGACGTTGTGGGATATCCGAACAAATATTGTGAAAACACAACTTGAAGCTTTTCCCCATTAATAAAACATGCTATTATTATTTTGATAAGTTCTCACTTCTGAATTCAATTGAGAGGCTGAGTTCAACATTATTCTTCTATACCTTTTTCAATGGGATTACACGGGGTTCATGGAACATTTCTTCGTATGAGCAAATGAGTTATCTATCTCTATAGTGGACCTAAGGTAAAAAATGTTGGGCGATGTCACGTGTCACGTAACCTACTCTTTATAGTACAGGGTGACCAGAAATAACCCGGACAAGCGTTTTGTAGCGTAGCTCCTTCAATTGAACGAATAATAACAACATCTAAAATGATAAACTTCAATTCAACCATTGGCTTTTCGAATATCTAGTAGGTTCCGTAGTGGCTTCCTTGAGTGGCGATGTACAGCCCTAAACGTTCCGCGAAAATTTGTGCGTTGTGCCGCTCCTTTTTTGCGATAAACGTCCCCTTCTGTCGCTACGATTGCATCAAGGCCTCCAACATTTTGTATGTCTTTGAACACGCCCTTGACCGTCAAATTGACCACACACTGTAATCTATCGGATTAAAATCGGCCGAGTAGTACGCCATTCTGCAAAAGATATAAAATCACGTTTTTTCACGTCTTTTACAATTTCGCCTCGTGGGCCGACGCTGAGTCCTGTTGGAATGTCTAAAGTGCGTCGCCAAAGTGCTGATGGGCCCACGGAAGCATGATGCCCTGAATAAGGTCTGGTCGATACTTCTTGGTTGAATTTGAGGACTTTTTCCTCGAAAACAAGACATTTTTGACGTTGGCGCAAATTCGAGCCCAAACTGTGACGGAATGCGGATTTTGTCGATTTTCAACGACTGCATAGTTGCTGGGACGTCCAGTGCACATGTTCCGGTCGTTTTTATGATTGTGCCCTTGTTCAACATAGAGTATTTTCTCGTATTTGAATGAAATACACTAAAATTTTCGAGCAGCGGCACAGACATTTAATTTTGACATATTTATTTCTACGAGGCCTCACTCGCTTGTTTTTTAAAGTAAGGCGCTGAACTTTTTGTGGCTTGTATGTCTTGATTATATGTTTACAAATTTCGATTTTCCGCCCCGATTATCGATTGTTTCCGATCTCACGAGCACTGAAATACACTAAATCAGTTCCATTTTAGCACTTCATTTTTTCGCCATCGTACCAAACGATGAAGGACTGCTTCCAACTGGTTTCGACGAAATGTCGAATACATACAATCTCAGAGAATACATCAAAGGCAAAAAAAAGTGCTGCGATAAGTAACCACCTTGGCAGGCTGTCCCAAATGTTGTCCGGGTTATTTCTGGTCACCCTGTAGTATAGCAAAGTGTGCGTCATTTCATGCGTCGTATATAACCGTATCTTCAACTTCAACCGGATCTCATAATGCAATATGAAAATCGTACTCATTTTCCGATGATGTGCACATAGACGTATCATCACCACAAACTGTTCAATATGAAAATGCCACCTACAGCAGATTTTAGGCTATAATTACGGAATTTAATTTCCAAATATCGAGCGCTCTCAATGGACACCCCTATATCACCTCATTCGTGTGTTGGGGGGGAGACATAATGATATGGGCACACCGATGCTCGATGCTGTCCATGTGTGTGTGTGTGTGTGTGCGCGTAATGGTGTGAGAGACCCAGCGGCAGCGGCGATGTTCGACGCTCCCCGGGCAAGTGATACTTTGATTTATTTGGAGAACATTGATTGGTGACGCGCGCACGCATTCATTTGCGGTTGCGCGCTTGCGCGTGTCGTTGTATGATTTATTCCACCTAGTAAAGTATAGTGTGTAGTAGCGCATATGTTATGTACACAATCGCTCGTCGATCTGCACCCAATGCGAACGAACGAACGAACACGGTGAGTATGAGTGCGAGTCTGTATCAGCCACTCAGATCGCATGTGTGTCTGTGTGGTGATGGTGTTTGGCTTCTGTCTTGCGCACAAGTCTTGCGCGTGGTAAAAATTACGTCTAACATCGAACGCAATGTGCGGTCGATTCAAACCCGTATTCAGACGAATCAAATGGCCAATTAATCAGAAGTCAACGTTTCAACATTTGATTCGTTTGATGTTCGCCCGGAAATCGCAACATATTTTCGCTACCCTTAATGTCGAAAGTTCAATGCCTAAACAGAGGGGCGGCTGCAAACACAATTGATTGCGCGGTGATCGCGTCATCTGACTCCCCCTATTCCCCGATTGTGTACACACAATCGTGCAATTCTTTACCCAGTTACAGCACAATTACAATCGTAACCGCACTCCGACGAACATCACACTTACGCATTGCCTTTTGAATCACACACCAGCGAGACACATGCGCACAGCGCACAGCTACCACAAAACTGTTGACACTTATTGGCGGTGCGGTGCGAGATTTGAACATGTGGTTTTTATTGCTCAATTAATGCGGCGTAATTTAATCACAACATTAATTTAACCCCCGCTGTTGTCCTTTTCCCGTCGTCTGAGTGGCGTAGGGGTAGAGTACCTGCCTCACGATCGGAAGGTCCTGGGTTCGAATCCCGGAATGGGTGCGGGTTTTTTCTTCTAACGATGATCCAAAGGAAGGATGTTAAATGTTGCCTAGGGTTACTCTTTGGATCGCTGTGCTAATCACATGGCATCTTTAAACCCGAAACCGATTATGAAGCCCTGCTACTCTTCACATACATGGAGAGTATAGAAGGGAGGCCAAGACCTGTAATGGGTTGTAGTGCCAAAACATTATTATATTATTTGTCCTTTTCCCCGCACGGCGGCGTCGGATGTTTATTTACATAAGTGTGTGTGTGTGTGCATGTATAGTTGTGTGCGTACGGATTGCTTGATTACTATCCACTTGCTTGCTGTGGCTGGTGGTTGTTGCACGACACCATCGAATATCAACATCAGCGCAGCGCACATATGCGCGCCTTTTGGTATTTATTCGCTTGCTTCGGCGGCGGCGGCGGCTCTGCTTGTCGCACACACACACACACACACACACACTGACACACCACCACCACCGCACCGCACCGCATATCCGAGTAAACGGTGCGTGTGCGCGCGCCAGCCAGCCAGCCAGTATCAGATGCGATGTGATCGGATATTATTATAAGCGAGTGAGTGCGCTCGCGCGACGTGTGTGCAGGCAAGCAGGCGCGAGTATGATGATGATGATGTGTCTTTGCGATTGCGCACTTTGCCGCCATCGAGCCAGTGTCGCCAGTGCCGCCGCCGCCGCCGCCAAAACATGCGTGAGCGTGAGTGTGTGTCGTGCGGTCGAGGAATCTGTCAAATCGCCAGATTACGCGAGCGCAGTTCGGTGTGTTTGATTTCATTACTATCAGATGCGAAGCGATGGTGATTCAATTGTGAGGTAGTTGGTGCGTATGCGTATATCGATGCCAAGCAGTAGAGGTTCGAGATCGGTTGGGTGCAATAGGGTGTGTCACTGGAATCTGTACAAAAATGTATTTCAACTCCTAGCGTTCTATGTCACTTGAATATGTCGTGTTATGGACAACATAAAACAAACTGTATTTCAAGTACGACGGGGTATTTTTGGTAATTTAAATCCGATTTCAAAACGGAAAAAGGCAATTGGAAGACAATTTATCAGGCTATGATTTCGATGAACATTCTTATTATGTAAAAACTCAATTCACGGAGCTATTAGTAAAAACACGATTGCATGTTTTTTTTTTGCGAGGTAATTTTTGCATGCATGTTTGTTTTAGCTAAAGCTGTACAATTCTATGCCGGAAAAAACATATAAGCCTTATTTATGTTGCTTCAATCTTAAATGTTAAAACATCTAAATAAACGAAGGAATAATAAAATGACACATGACCTCTATAATCTGGATTCGTGTGTGCGCCAGTTTGATATGACATTTCTTCATACTAACACTACAGATGGATGTCTAAGTAAGGCTTAGCCGTAATCCAATTGTTAACACTATCTTCTCTGCTGTTCAACAACATATTTGAATGAATCTTTGGTTTTAAAAATTATATGGGTACAATATGGTGCAGCCCTTCAAAAAATGCCCCACTTGTACCTGTTGAGGAATTATCTCCATCACTCCATGAATTGTCATACTATAGTTAAAACAAAAGCATATTCAAATTCACCGGTAAATTCCGCTAGGAAATCAATCATTCGATATTCATTATCATTTTTCGTATATGTTATTCTCAACGCCTTGATTGGAGATGAATTATCGTAAGGAAAACACCAAAATCACATATAAAGCAATAACTCTTGTATATGAGGCCATAGACGATCAGTCTATATTATAAAAGACACATAATATCACAAATTCAGTCGAATATCTTCGTTATTGAAAAAAAAAATAAGGCCCGCCACAGGTCAACCAAATAATGCGCTAAATTTGATTATTTGCACAATTTACAATCGTTTCAAGTAATAAATATCAAAAGAAAACCACATGTCTATAAATGTAGTTATGAGTAATTTTGCTCTATATTTCAACAAACAATGTAATGCGAACAAATATTCGACATGTTTTTATATTGCGATAACATTGTATTTCAAATCTATAAATCTTGTGACTTAAGCATCGCACCCCGTATGATAAAACCGTGTGATTGCGGGTGGTGCGACGGCAATTGCGTTCGTCTCGACGAGAGGGGTTGACGAATATTAGGCTAAATCGGAATCTCCACATGTCGGTTTGCTGCACATTGCACTTTGTGTGTTCAAACGACGACCCTTTTAGGCTTTGTTTTTGCTCGAAATAGCTGAACACTTGCCACCTCTTCATGTAGTACACGTTGTCGTTGTCGCCGATTGTGATTGCACACGATTGCACTTGTAAACGTGCGCGTGCTCACAATATTCATGCTATGGAGAAATGCCACACACACACACACAGTTCGGCACGCGACGATGTATGCGGAAAACAATATGTGATTTTAAGTTTATAATGCACTTGAACCTTGCACTCGGAACACTGTGAAAAACACAGTGTGTAAGTGTGTAGTAGTTTGTCGCGTGCACCGAACCGCATGTGTGTGGTAAAATGTCATGCGTGTGTGCGTTGGCGCGTGCCTCTGATGCTGCTGCTGTGGTTGCGCGACAACATAGGGGTGGTCCACACGCGCGCTCGCGCCAAAGTGGAGGATCAATCGAGGAACAATGCTACGCCAATTAAGAAGTGGCGCTCTGCCAACGGCATGCGCGATTCAGCCAGAGAGACCACCCCTGTGGCTGTCGGCTGAAATTCAATATGCACGTCACGCGTTCTATGCTCGGAAATGCCGATGCAAAACACGCGCGCACGCGCTAGTGCCGCGTGTTTGTGTGCGCGTGTGTGTGGTATATTTTGTGAAGGACTAGTTGGCGGGCGCATTGTTCCGGATGGCAAGGGGGCGCAAGCGCACAAACGATGACAGTTCAAGCGCTTGGTTGTGTGGCATGTGTGATGTGGCTACCACTTCATCGCAAATGTGTCGATTAAGGGACTTGTGGTGACGCGATGTGACGACGAAGACACCCCGCGATAGAATGATAAAGTGTGTTCTGGTTGTTCAGGCGCGTGCGCATAACGTGCGTAATTTCGTTCGTTGGATTTATTGTAGTGAGAGGTCTTCGGTGGCAAATGTTAGCTACGACAATTGTAATAATTATAATTAGTACGTATTTACCACCAGAAACAAACACACTTTTTTAGGACATAAGCATAATAAATTGGTCGTATTCTGTTCGCGAGTAATCTTGTTTGGTTATTGACAACAGACAGAAGGCGTCTAGCGAAGACATTTGTACTTGTACAAGACGTACAGTCCATCTTGCTTATTTCGGGGTATAACACTCGAAAACACATTCAAATCGTATATCGTTTCATCCTTTACACAGTCAGCAAACTAATTCGACAAGACACCACAGGGTCGAGGTATGAAGTGTTGCTCCGGAAAATCCTTATATCTCGCTCATTTTTTTAAACATTTTAACTTGATTTTTTAGAACGTTATTGTACACTTCATCATTAACATGAATTTCATCCCATTTTTTCATGAGACCAATTTTTGACCCTTTTATGGCTCATAGAGTTGCTATTAACGTATGTTGCGCTGAACGATCGACGTGTATCGACGTGTATGGGAACTGTCGCCGATTCTCGATTGAATATGGACCTTTGGTTAGTTCTTGTTTTTGTGTTTTGTAGAGGACATTTTCACCTTCAGAATGCTTTGATTGGAATACCGAATATAACGTGAACATTGTTTTTTTTTTCTTAAATGTTTGTTCCGAGTGCTTTGAGCGATAATTCGCCTTCTGTTGAAATCTGTATGACATTTATTCAAAACCGAATGGGTTCCTACGACAGCAACAATCATGTTGGCATCTTTGGACCTTACATCAACTGGTCTAGTTTGATGCTATTGCCGATGGTAACGTGAACACACACGAACTAAATATCATTCAAAGATGGCCCTTGTTTTCTCGGTGGCCACTTTTTGTTTCAAATGTTCTAAAGACCTATCTTTCAAACCAACAGAATAGCTTTTGTCGATAGCGAACTTTTAACCCCTATATAATTCTCATCTTGGAGAAATATATATAAAAGACGCCACGATCGTGCACGAATTTCAAAACCAGTGTTTTCTCTCAGACAAAATGTTTCGACTTCGCCCTAAGACCTTGATTTTCTCAATATCAAATGAACTCGAGGGAAAGATCAATTTAAAGCGAAATTCGAATGATTCAATTCGATAGGTCCAGATTTATAGTCATACTCTTCGGATCCAGCTGAATTATAATGGTAATCTTTCGATCCATCTTGAGACAATACCTAGAATGCTTCCGACATCTATTTTTGTGTGTTGCAGAGTCTTTCGTATCGTTATTAAATAATGTGAAAGAATATACCTAATTTAATCCATAAGCGCGAACGGTAGTCCGTTTCGATTTTCAACCAGAAAAACGATATGATTTAGTCACGTATTAACTTTGTTATCCATATCTTCTCCCGCGATGAATTTGGAACCAAAATACAAAATACACAATATTAAGGACACAATAGGACACACATTTTAAGAAAAAAGAGCCAGCTAGGACATCTGGTTTAGCCTCCATAGACACGTGAAGTTAGTAACACTTCATTCCTCGACCCCTGTACACGAACAAGAAAGAATCGTCTGTGAACACAATACGGCTGAATATCATAAATCAAACATCAGCGTTAATCGAACCTATGAATATTTCCTATATCACATCTATACTATCACACGAAATGTGGCTTTTAATCATTCTGCTGTGGGGTTCGCTATGCATTTTTACATCGAGCAACAGAAATGCTTTCAGTTTGTGGTAGTGTATTTCGTATGGAAAATGTTGGTCGAAACGTTATTGCTCGATGTAATATAATTTCGATAGCTTACAGAATTGTACTACTGATATCAAACTTTTGAATGCTGAGTAATTGCTCACAATTCAATCACAATTAATATGTAAGTTGTTAGTTGTTAGTTGTTATGTCCTTATAATATGAGCAATTCATGTCATTTGATAAAGGAAGCTTATATCAGAATACGTTCACTATTCTCGATTGAATTCTGATTGAATTGTGAACAAACACTCAGCACGACTTATGTTCCGTATATTATTATGACCAATTCATGTATTCTCATAGAGGACTATTTCCAAACAATACAATATCAAGTAATACAGTCTCCACAAATCTCTGCGAGCATTGCATTGATGGATAGCATGATTGAATTCAAATAAGGTCTTACTTCGTCTCAAATTTGTTATAGATCAAGGACAAAAATACAGAGTCAATACACTCGATCCTCACTGCCAGTGAACATTGAACACCCTCGGTGTAAATATCATTATGTTTATTTTAGCTACTACATCAAACAACAACACGGGCTAGTGTACCAAATGTTTGCGTCCATGTCATGTCCTATACATTCTCCGACAGTGCGTACACGATTTCACAAACCGGACAAAAAAAACTCCGCCGGCACGCGGGGACACTAAAGAAGACAGCGCCCACAGCGCGTCTATTCAATTCTCAAGTATGTTGGTATGCGCTTACTTGAGGCGTGTAATTCTGCTTTAACCACAACATTGGACATCCTCCACAGCAAGTGCACTGCACAACAGAGTTGCAACAACGACGATGCATTCAAAGCACACACACACACACAAAACGGTGCGCTCGCGCTGGAGGTGATTTTCACAGAACCCGAACATATTAGGCTTTAAAACGTCTGGCGCCAGCATTAACTGCTTATGGCGAACGCACACACACACACACACACAAAATATGCCAGAGAATGAATGCACAGCAGCAAGCAGCAAACGACTGTGCGTTGTTCGTCCTTTATGCGTTCGTTTGTCCTATATGAATCTCGGAGTGCGGACGCTCACGTACGAAACGCATATGTAGCTGTTTTGTCGTCGCTGCGAGCGAGCACGAGCACGAGGACGAGAGGACTCCGAATGCGGCACAACTTTCGCTTGATACGGTTGCGGCTCTCCGATTTAGGGGTAGCTCGTCTGCCGCAATGGTCACGTGCAGCACAGGTTACCTCTGCAAGGTACACAATACATCATCATCATCATTGCCTGGCGCAGCGCAACGCAGCGTGTGCGTGCGTGCAATCGGGAAGTGGTCGATGGTCCGAAGTGGTTGTCCGATCGTCGCCACCACCAAGAACAAGAAGTCATGTTGTGACAGAATCCAATGGGTCTATATTGGTGGCCGTATTTTTATGATATTTATGTGTCATCTGAGCATGCGTGTATGCGGTGTGTGTGTGTGCAGGTAGTTCGATGCGTCTATGTCAACTATGCTGAGCGAGAAGTCAAGGTTCTTGGTATACACACACACACGCACATTCCATCCGACGACCAACCAAACCGAAACATTATATGCTGTATGCTGCAGCACTCGGCGCATACACGCAATGCAGCGAAAAAAAAGGTAGATAACGGTGCACGCACACACAAACGCACAAGGGATGACAATTTCAATATTTTATGTGTTTTCCATAATAAATTATCGCCTTTACGAGCGAGCTGCTCGTTGCTGCTCGCTGGCTCGTATTAAAAATTGCCAGACAATTTATTGTTTTGACTCGCTGACTTGCTGCTGCTGCTCATCGTCGTCGTCTCGTCGCCACCGCCGCCACCGTCGTCGTCGCCTGGGAACTGGGACGGGGAGTTTCAGCTGCGTGCGTGCGTGTGTGTTGGCCGGATTTCTGGTTTGGCACCGAACTGAGAAAAACCAGTAGGTAAAAGGTGGGCTGGCATACAGAATGCAGACACACACACACAGGTTGTACTATGTTGGTTTTATTGGTCTGCTCTCGCTCACCACAGCACCAAGCCACATCAGGGGGTTTGATTGATGTGATGTGGGTTCATAAACATGTTGAAATTGGCGACACTTTTGGGAACAGGCAGGCGCCGGCGACAATGTGGATTTTTTGGCAGCTGATGTGAGCGCAATTCAATGCTAGCAATGTGTACCGTAAAAATGTCGCGCGCTTATCAAGTGCACCAGATCGGATCCGAGACGACGTCAGATCGGTCAGTCTGGTCGCCGCTGCGACGTCGATATTGCACATGCAAATAGAGCAAGATCGATTTGTTCGTCGTCTGCGAAAACCTGGAATTGAAACACATTCTACCTGGGCTGATTAGTCTTGAGGCTAACAATGAAGGAACAACATTTATGATGAAATCAAAATGTATTATTGATCATAGTCATTTTTTAACAAGCCATAACAAATCTTATCATATAACTGTCACTAGTTCGGACCAAAGATTTTGTATGTAAAGATGAGTCAAAGTCAAAGTTGAGATGAGTCAAAGTTGAGTTAACACATAAGCATAGGGACAATACAATCAAACGAATAAATTACACTTCACATATACACACACGAATTCCTCGCACACATATGCAAATCTCGCTCAGAGCGAGAGAAAACGTAAAAAATCTTACTCGCACAAACAGTGGCGCATTCGTTAGTCTTTATATTGGAATTGAGGAACTAATAACCCTTTTTAATTTAATTAGTTATTTCAGGAAGTATTGTAAATTTATCGAAACATATTGTTTCCGCTTTGAAACATTTAAATTATTTCCCAAGATAACGGGATATTAACAGAATTTCAAGCGAGTTTGTTCATTTTTGTTTTTTATTTATCAATTCCTAATTATATTATCGATACTATCAACAAACTAAAAAAACAACAATATCAAGAGATTTATTATGTTGGAAATAAAATAATATTTTTTCATATTATGTTCACCCTCCTGATATAACTTGAACAATACCCCACATGTAAATAGCCGTCACTGGACCGTGTTCCGTAATGAAACTATTTGGTAAATGAATCGTGACGTCACAACCAAAACATTACTACGAACGGTCGATCGTAGTAAATCCGGACTTCAAAACAGCGTTTCAATTTTGAGCCTCTTTGGCGCGTCTCTCACTCTGAGTATTTCTAGTTCGGACGTAACAGGTAATATCCAATGTCTTATTGAAGCAATGATTTCTGATAGGTAGAAAGGCCGCTGGAGTAGAAACATGTCTTGAGAAATTGTTATCTGGGGTCTGCCCGAGCCGATATAATAGTTGGGAATTTTGTAAATTATCCTGTACCTTCCATTTGGGCACCAAAGACGATGCGCACAGTGGACGCCTGAATTTGGCAGTTCCTGACGAAAACATCAATAAGTCAACCAATTCATTTCGGAATTAGGAAATAGTGAAACCTCGAGTTTGCTGATATCCTGAGGTTATATAAAAAAATCATATATACATATCGTGCATAAGTTGTTGGACATGCGAGCACTTTGCGGAGAGGGTGCCGCAAAAACGCAAAAACTCACTATCGACCAAATTGAGGTCCCATCTATGGTTTTATACGTATTTGGCCCTCTGCGAATATTTTTTATTTACCAAATGAAAATGGTAGCCCCAGGAATATAATGAGGCAATATAAATTGAGAAAAGAGCATTTTGCACATCCATATGAAGTGATTATGAAGGCTGATATTTGTAATTTTCCCATCAAATTTGGGTCGGGACTTGGCTGTCATAATTTCTGATTGACAAATCGGACCGAAAGCTTATAATCCCTTAATTCTCATTACGCTGGGTTCTAGGTATAGAATAATGCAATTTCGACAATTTTGAAAGAATAGCTTCGCATTTTAACGACCGAGTTTATGAAGTAATGTTACAAATAGTGCATTACACGTCTTGGAAACCTAACATACGATGAACCTTTAAAATATCGTGCTTATCATTGCATCGGATCCCTAAGATCGGTCAGTCGAAACTCGATACTGCACATGCAAATAAAGCGTGATCGAAACCCGAAACTTGTGTGCACGTATTCTCCACTATCTATATGAATTCCATCCACTCGAGTTACCCGAATGTGCGCACGTACAAAGAGACAGATCAATATCATTAGACCAAATCACCCAAAACATTTTGCATACGCACACAATGCACCAACAATGCCTATATTGTCTCACATCCAGCGCGGCCACTCGAACGGTGACAAATCCTCTATCTGGCCTACTGGTCGTCAGATTTTTTCCTTCAGCCTGTTCGGGTTAGTGCAACATAATCCGCAAAAATAGTGCCGCAAAACAATGCACAAATCCCGGCAAAGTGAAGTGCAAGCACCACCATCGTCGGCTGACCGTCCAGTTGGGAGCCACTCGAACACTCAAGTAGTTCTACGTGGCTACCGAGGCGGCTTAGCCGCCGAGAATCGGTAGCCAACAATAGCCCGAGGACAATATGTAAATCGCTTATTTTCGGGTTAATCATCAGGCTGATCCCCGTTCGAATAGTATATGTAGTTGTGTGTAGTACCTGTTCAACTCTGGACAGAAACAAATCGCAGAGACGGCGCATGCGCGCAAAACAATTGTCCGCAGCTCAGCACAGAGAGATGACCAAAGCAGAGCACAGAGCACAGAGCTAGGTGTCCGTGCACTTCAAGTACCTCACGCGCCAGCACACAAAAGCCGAGAAATCCCGACGAGGACGACAACGAAGCCGCCTACGTCTGGTCCGTGGTCGGTCGTCCGTGGTCGTTAGTGAAAATCGGGTGTCGCGCGCATAATCGTGAAACCAAACGGATTAGCAGAGCGCACGCGCATTGTTGGCATTGTTGTCCGTTCGATGTCTCGGTCGATGGCTCAAGTGAGATATGCGACTTTACGGGGTATTTTTTTGTGTGAGTATGCCGTTCACTAGCCCCTTGTATTTGGTTCGAGTCCATCTCTACGACGAAGACGACGACTGTTACAGTTTTCTCCGGTTGTGTCGATGGTGATGTCGTCGAAGTGCAGCCGAATAATGCAACGCCCAATAACTGGTACAATGCGACGGGTACTTGAGAACATGAATGGGAATGGCAGATGACTGCGAAATTCGTTGTGAATGGGAGAGCGATCGGGGTGTGAGCAGAGCACTATGACGAGTAGAGTAGATGGTCTCTGATCTCTGGGTCGGACACTATTCTTCTTAAACCGATTTGTCTGTTTAATCAACCCAGCA
The DNA here is from genome assembly GCA_964017145.1 of Agrocybe praecox. NCBI lineage: Eukaryota > Fungi > Basidiomycota > Agaricomycetes > Agaricales > Agrocybaceae > Agrocybe > Agrocybe praecox. The sequence continues at coordinate 19,176 of CAXHKQ010000076.1, forward strand.
CTTGTTTCTTTTACTGATAAAGCTTATTAATCTTGATTAAATATTTTGTTATATCGATCCGATATGAAAACGGGTTCTGAAAATCCATTGAAACAAACTTGCTTTCGAACTAAAGCCTGAAACGATATTATTCACCAGCTACCTTCGAAAACATAAAAGTCCATGACAAATAAAAATGCATATTTCTGAGATATCTTCTCGGGCAAGCGAGATCTCTCTGTAAAATGTCTGCCGCGCGAACTCAAAATCAACCAAAATAAAAACGAGTTGTTATTTCGGATCAGTGTTTTGGGCTAAACGAACGCGATAACACTATTTTCTCGAATGAATTTGTGACAATGGTTGGAAAATAAAGCCATCACTACATTCCGAAGTTCAATCGGCAATCATCTGAGTGAACAGGGAGCTTTTAAGCCTCCCAAAAGTTCACAGAAACGCAACAATCAGATGGTGTCTATATCTTGAGGCTCAGAAGGAGTATTCTACTTCAAATGAGAAAGACTATATTCATAGACTTCACATAAAATAATCATAAAGGCTATGAATTGCAGCTCCATCTACAGTTTCATTCGGATTTGGCCCTTGTCAACTATTTTCTTTCTTCAGACCTCTGACAAATTATCGCTTGGAAGAGACTTACATTGAAGAGTTATTGCAGGAAAAGGCATGTTTGATGCAGAAAAGAAATCGTTCTATACAGGCAATGAAAAGTTGTAAGATCGCTATTTTCGTTATAACGCCCTTCAATGGAACGTAACGTAAGGTTGACTGTAACATAGAAATAGTTTTGCGAGCGTCCGTCTACTCTATACGCAATACACTCTGTGCATATATTCGATGTGTTCTATGGTTCATTTTTTTGTTCTGTGTGTATGTGAAGGTTCTCACATGCAGTATGTGTACGTCTAACGACAACGACGATGCACAACAATAATAAATAATTCGTCGTCTTCGTCGCTAAGTGCGCCCAATCGAGAGTGCAACGGGCTCGAAGCAAACTATTAGCTAATCAAACCGAATACAAAAAAACACGTGACATCCCAGCGGCGACCCGGGCGTAGATAGATATAATTGGACAATTACGCCACTTGAGCGCTCAACAATGAGCAGCAACTCTTCAACAAGGTGCGCTCGTGCGCGCTCTGCTCCAGTGTCCGTGTGCGTGCGCTTCTGGTGAAGAGCATGAGACATCAAAAGTGTGCACACGCATGTGTTATTGTTGATATTTTCCTCGACCTATTACCAAAAAAAAACATAAATACTCTCACCGAGTCCGGGCAGGTTCGTGAACAGATGGGTTTTGTCCGCTCACCGTACAAAATGTTGTGCAAGTCATTTGCCCGGACCGCAGTTCGGAGCATCTGCGACGACGATACGACGAAATAATGATTTGCGTTTTGGCTCAAGCTCAAACGTATTTATAACATCGAATTAAGTGCTTAGACCTGGCTGGTGTGCTGGCCGTGTGGACAATATGCGCAAGCGTCACCTGATGATTTATGCGTTCCATCGACAATGGCCGAGATTGGTTTCAATTATATATACACAGAGATACATCACATCGAATCACATCGAACATCGCACATACGCACACAATCACGGGTGTGAGAATAGAGTTGCGTCCATTTTCTGTAATTACGTGTCGTCGTCGCGATAAGCGCTTGAATGCGACGCCGAGTTCGGAATACACAAACAGTAGATTTCTATAGTAGTAGTTCTGTGTCGAACGCGCGCGCATAACAGACTCTGCGTCATTCGTTATTCATTACTGGGATGAAAATGTCCGCATTTATCTGGCCCGCTGCACGGATACGAGCGCAGACGTGGAAATAAATTGCATGGCCAGATTAAGCCCACAACGAACTGGCGATGCGCGTATGTGCGATTTACAGTTGCCGAAAAAAAACTGAAACATCCGCATGCACCGAAAACATATTCCCGTGTTCGGCGCACGCACGCGCGCAGTGATAATTGTAAATCAAATACATTTTAATTTCGGGTGTTTTTGCGAGCGAGCGCTGCCGCGCAAAAATACTCCATTTCGCGCGCGCTTTCGGATAAGCGATAAGCGGATGCGGGTGACACACAGGCTTGAATGCCGCCAAATATACACACGCACACAGCCAACAGCCGAACGCGGGGTCAACCTGCCCCCGGCAAATTAATGGCATTTTGGCATTGTGAGCGTTGCGGGCGAATGGCGTGCGATGTGCATAGTAATAATAAAATCAATATGGAGTGTTGCGGGGAACACTGGCGAATAAACAGCTATTTGTTCAAATAGTATCTTTCATTCTCCATGTATTCGTTTGCGAGAGACCTTGATTCCAAAGGTTCCTGTTAACGGTGGAACAAAAACAGATTCGGGTTTACAGATAAATTTCGCTTCGAAACCCATCATTAGATTATGTTTACATCAAGCATTTGTGATGGGAGATGATTTGTAGTAGCAAACACAACAAAGAAACATATAGGGCTATAACTTTTGTGGCTCTACCGGAACGGAATCTATATTGGGAAGAAGCATCCAAAGAAGTGCACACAATGTCCAAAATTCAGTCGAATACCTACATTTTAAAGGCCTAAAATAGCCAAGACAAAACTTGTCCCCCCCCGTAATCTTTCCCCACCTTACTCTACTTACTTAGAAGTCCATCTGTGTGTTAGTATGATTTTTAGTTCCAGTCTAACAACCCCTGAAGTGCGATTCTGTCAATTCTGTCAACATGTCAATGTTCGTGCCGCAAAAAGCTCACTTGCGGGAAGTAAAAAAACTGTGGCCTAAGGGTTGCATTTCGCAACGAATTTTAATTGGCAATCGAAGAATTATATATATTTCAAGAAACGTTATCGCGAAAGATCATGAATAATGTGAAAATTGCAATCCAAATCGATTGAAACAGTGAAAGGACTATAATGGTTGTATTAGCTAATGGTTGTATTAGAAGGACGTAAACTGCTACTACTTTCGATAAAGTGGAAATAAACGTTGATTGATGGTTTTCCACGCGGCCAAAGAGGGGCTTCCGGTCGGCCAAACAGCTTCATTGAATTTGCTATTTTGAATCATTCGAGCAATAAATCGGAGTTGGCTCGCAAGGCCCAAAGAAGGGCCTTTTTTGATATATATTTTTTGTGAAGGGCTTGTGGACAAACATATAAAAAGTATAATTAAAATAAGGGCGATGCTTCGCCCTTTCACAATGTGGGCATAGCCAAATTACATATGGCCAACTTAAATAAATCGGTACATGCTGTATTGATATGTAGTCGAATAAAGACTGTTTTATGAAGTCGTGCGGCTGCCGATACACGAATATTCTCGATTGTTCTTCGATACAGTTTTGGGCATCATATAACTGGCAACAGCTCATAAAAAATTGCTGCAAGAAATTATGTGTAGCAAAATGGTACAGCACTTCTAAGTTGATAGTGTAGTCTACCAGGCAAGATGGCCAACTTGAATAATTTAGAGTAGTAGATGAGTGGAAAGTATAGCTAACGATATACACAAACTTCAATATAGTATCTCGAATACTTTTCCTGTAATCGCGTTTTGAATTTCATTAATAAATCGCACTTCTAAGGTTGTCAACCTGGTATATGTAAAAATGTCATATCATACTAGCGCACACGCCGATTTCGATCATGTGTTATTATTTCCCTCGTTTTTTAACAACAAAATGTACAGTTTTAGCTGTGCAAAAATTACCCCACATTTTTTAAAACGTCTAAAACATAACCCTTGATGTTTTGCGAATAATTCGTTGTATTGAATATTCACATGACAGCAATATTCAGCAGGAACAGCCTGATAAAATATCTTTCAATAGCATGTTTCCGTTTCTAAATACGCCGTGAATTACGGACGTGGGAGCTCTTTGCGCTTACGATGCAAACATTACCACGTCGTACTCTACATACGAAGTAAATATGTTACAAGTGTTTCAACCTTGGTCAAATAATAATTTGAAGTATTCTTCAACTTTTTCGATGCATAAAAATATGTTTATTCATTGATATATTACATTCTAAATGTCTTAACACGAATTATTTCAAAACATAGTTCATGGTTCATACGCCATACGTGCAACAAACCGTCCATATTGTCGCAGTGACACGGTCGGCACTACAGCATATTCTCCAAATGAATAAAAACCAACCAATTAGCGCGATCGCACGGAGAAATGGGATTATTTTTTCTCGCACTGCGCTGATTTCGTTGTGTGTGTGTGTGTGTTAATGTCGAATAATATGTGAATACCAGAACAAATTATTCGTGCAATGCGGCTCGGCTTGGGCGCATGTGACACATATCCAATCGGCGCAATGCCCACACAAATCCAGGCGTGTGTCGGTTCGATTTGTGCGTTAATGAGCGGACCGCCGAGAAGATTGCGCGATTCGTGCGGATTTATGTGGCCCGAACGCGAGGGCTCACGCATTATCGCCTCATTTCGACCAAAAAATATGTTCAATCTCTGCGGGCGATAAAAGTTCACGCATGCGTTTATTGTTCAGCGACGAGCAGCAAGCATACACAAGTTTTTGGC
>CAXHKQ010000077.1:0-17233 GCA_964017145.1 Agrocybe praecox
GCGGAGAGAGCGCCGCAAAAACGCAAAAACTCACAATCGACCAAATCGACCAAAAAGCTATAATCAACGAACTGGGCTATGAATTGTGATCCCCTTCAAGGGTTTGTGCGTATTTGGCCCTCAGTCACTATATTTTATTATCCAAATGAAAATGGTAGCTCCAGGGAAATAATGAGGCAGTATAAATCGAGAAAATATGCCATTTTTGCGAGGGTTTGCGATGAATACTTTTTGAAGGTGATCGAAATGTTGAAGGACCGCTGATTTGATGCTATCGAGCTAAAATGTGGATTAAAAAGGTGGATTAAAAAAGATGTCCATCAAAAATGTTGGTCCTTCCCTATTTCTCCCGATACTTATCAGCCCATGTAGTAGTTTTTATATTTTTGTTTCCACCCATACATTTCTCTCACAAAGAAATCGGTACACGTCATAACATATCTGTGAAAAACGTTTTAATATATACATAAATATTACCATGAGGCAGCTTGAAAAATGCACAAGAGTCCAAGCTACCAGACTAGTGAAGACAAACTGACGGTAAATGCCGATTTCGCAACTAAAAAATGATCGTGTGATTTTCCCCCGTCATTTTTGCACTTTTTCACTGATTTTCACTTTTGTTGTACGGTAATGATGAAACTATAGACATTAGTGAAAAAATATCAACATAAATTATAGCATTTTTAATTAGCTTTCATTTGATGTGTGGTAGATCGGCCTACACAAACTTGAACATGAGATATCCGAAAATGTCTGAGGCCATGTCGAAAAAAACAACTTTCGCCAATATCTCCGAAAGCTATCCATCGATCTAATTTTTTCTGCCGAAAATTCGTGATTAGGAGATAAAAGCACGTCAGAAAAGTTTATACAGAAGGCCGGTAAATGTCATGACCTCATTTTTGTGACACAGTGCTATTATTATTTCACAAGCAATCCAAAGCGGACGCTGGACGTAATAATAACGCTAGCTAGCATTTCAAGAGCGTTGCAGATTTGAGAAGCTCGACTGTGGGCAGTTATACTTTTTAATGGCCGAAGTGGAGCGAAGCGACCTTTTTATATTAATCCACCTTTTAAGCGCAACGAAGTTCGTATTGTATGTATATGTCGAATGTATGAAATGTTCGATTAAAGGGACATGTGTCTTCCCGTACAACAACATTTATCTGAGGTTGATCATAAATCATAACTCATAACTGGACTTTCTTAGAACAATTGTTCTACAAAAACGTATGTTTATGTCGATGAAAAATAACATTAAATAAATCTAAAACTACATATAATATTCGTTATGATAATTACGACTTCATAACACTTCATAACACGGCATATTTCGTTATGCCGTGTTAAAATTGTAATTATAGTTAACGAAAAACAAACATTACCAAATCAGTTAGTATAACCGATTAACAAGAAGATATTGAATCTTGCTTTTGAGCATAAGCGTGAATCGACAATATTAACCAATGTTCCAAAGAGCAACATAATCTGACTATTCATTCTATACGATCTATACGATCGAGAAGCATCAACTGAATCTGTCGAATTCTTCCGATTTGTAATGGATGATATTTGTCTTATGTTAGTATAAGATACCAGACGAGATGCGACTCTGAATCAAAGAGTAACAGCACGTTTTACACTCGACTGCAGGACAGCGGCAATTCTGCATTCAATTGTGTGTCCTCTATGCGTGCAGCAAGATGCATGTAGTATATGCATATTCAAACAATGTGTGTGCCATTCACGGCGACGATGGTAATGAAAATCGGCGCACATCGCACGCCAAAACGGTACTTTGATTTGCGGTTTGATCTCTGGCAGTGATACGACACGACACAACGCTAAAATGTAAGAAGTGCGCGCGGCGTTTTTCTAGCAAGATGCTGCAGAGCTGCGGATTAAATGTGGCATGGCGAAGCGTTTGCGGTTTTTTCTCGTTCGTTTTGTTTGGCACGAACAATGCAAGAACCCTGTTACACACATACACCCACACAGATGCAACACGATCGCCCAACGGTGCATCGGGGACATGAACACAAACACAGCGACGCATGCGAGATGCATTCTGAGTTCTCTGCGAGACAGATTGAACGATTGTTTCTAAACGGTTGGTGGCCGATTTGATGGATACGTAATTAGCATAGTTCAAAACGAATAAATCGCCGCTTGTAAAATGCACATGTTTACATTAGCCAGCAAGATACACATGCGTATCCAACATGTATGTATACGAACATGTACATTCGCATTATTCGGTGCGAGAGCACTACCGCATCGGCGCAAGCGTGTCTGGTCGGAAAACATGCACACCTAAACCTCGCATAACATGGTGAATACGTGCCTGAGTACACCGTGATATACGAGAACCGTGTTATTCAAGACATGGTGTGCACAAAAAAAAACATAGAATACCAAATTGTTAATATAATTTATCATCATCAATTTTTGATATTTCAAATGCGTAATTTTCGTGTGATTCCGCGCTGGACACACTAATTGCATCGATTTCTCCGCTGTCTATCGACATCGTCGGACTATTCTCGAAATGCTCAGATTTTCGAAAAAGAAATGCTTAGGTTTTCGAACAAATTCAACGTGAAAACATTGGAAAGTTTAAGATATTACCGTTTATTACGAGTATTGCACAAATTCGTCTACCGGCGGACCTCTCTTTTGTCAAGAGCATGATTTTTACATGTGAAAATTACATACTAATATTAGACGAAATTAAATATATAGGTAATTACTATTGTGTTGATGTGTTCAGGTACTCTAAAAACGTCGATTCTGACGTTTTCGTGAATCGTGTTTTTCGTCTAACCGGTAGACTTTTTCTCGACCATGTTATCCGGGACCGTGTTATACGAGGTTGAGGTGTACGCACATACGTCGTATGTCGTATGTGCTGTAGTTGTGGCGGCTGCTGTGCGCCGCAGCAACACAGCAGCATCATCGCGGCTCCACGAGCACGCGCGACTGCACGCACGACGACGCTCTCGATGTTATAACACTTGTTGCTGGTGGTCGACCACCAAATACCACCCGCACCCGCCATCCAATTGCCATTCGAGTCGCGGCAGCAGCGGTGAACGGCAGTGCTTTTTGGCTTGGTTCCGCGTGTAGTTTAGCGTTGAGCGGCAGCAGCAGCAGCAGCAGCAGGTGTATCAACGGAAAAACCGACGTGTCCGTTGCCGTGTTCGCGTCGTCGTGTGTGTTCGTAGAGAGTACCATCACCCATCACCGGACACAATCTCTTCACGCGCGAACCTGTGCCGTTATAAACGCGCGTTTTTCGGTTTAGTTGTAGGAAAGTTCGTTGATATTACAACATTCTCCGGTACGAATTCGTTCTTGAGGATGTTATTACAATATGTTGGTGTATCAAAGTGCAATTGCATGCCCGGCTACACGCACGCACTCTAGCGAAAAGGTCAAAGCAATATATCACCGATCAATTAGCAAATCGGCAATCACTGACAATGTGTGTGTATGTGCGGTTGTTGCATACGAATTTATGCTAGGCTATACGCAGCCACTGCCTGCTACTTATATTACTTACCTCGTACAGTACCCAGTGCAGATTGTTTCGACAGGTACAATACAACATATACACACATACACACACGTGTGCAGATTCATCGCACGTTACACGGCCGGTAGAGTAATGCGTGCAATGTGTGTGTGAGTGTGTGTTGGTCAGCACAGTGGCGCAGCAGCGCAGCGGCGCAAGTCAAATAATAAATAATTACCTATTGTTGTTTGATGTACGAACAGTCGTCCGCCAACGCACACACATTCAAGTCGTATTAACAAAAATACACCGTTTCGTGTTTAGTGGATTTACAAGCGTTTAAACTTGGCCAAAAGCTGTGGTTCTGCTGAGCATGTGTGTGTGTGTGTGTGTGCATGTTGTGAGTCTGTGTGTTGCAGCATGTGTGCGATTTGCTTTCTATGAACGGTCATAAACTACAGTGCCCACCCATGAACATGCACAGTTTCCTACACACAGTTCTTGTGCGCGCCGATCGAATTGAACACAGTGCGATGTAAAATGTGAACGGACATCAACGCGGCCGACAACGAAACACACACACACATGCGATCGACCGCAATTACACACAGCATTCAAATGGTCATTGAGACACTTGCAACTCAACACAAGTAGCACACATACACACACATCTAACAGCACATTACCATGACAAGGAGCGACGGCACGATTCAGCGATGTAGACTGGTTCTTATGCTCTTGGTGATCGTCGATCGCGTTGCGGCTGCGGTCGAATTCGACGGCGGCTCGCATCAGCCGCACCACCATGTCAATGTGGTGCGAAAGAACGCGATCAGCTATCGGGGTACAAAGGTAGGGTGGTGCGGACTTGGAGGGGTGGATGTGGGGTGCTCGGCTCGTGCCGCACTAAACGCCCGATTGTCGGCAGGCCTTCATCTGGCCTCCGTGGCGCAATTGGTTAGCGCGTTCGGCTGTTAACCGAAAGGTTGGTGGTTCGAGTCCACCCGGGGGCGGTAATTTTTTTTTTGTTCGAGTGCGTGCCGCGGGTTTAACCCAAACTGCGTTTCCGTATTTATTGGAGGTGTTTTCTATGCTAGCGCCGGTAGCAGCACAATACGCACCGCATGCGTGTACTAATTTCAGTTTCGTGCGCATCCGAGCGTGACGGGACATTTACCAAATCAACATTTTATAAATTATTAATAAATACCTTGGCGTTCGTTGGAGCGTTCGGACAGTGGAATAGCCTGGTTGTTACACTTTTATGCATGCACACGCACACGCAGTGTGAAATGTAGGTGGAACTTGGCGTATATGTGTGTGCGGGTGCGTGAACGTGTCCGCCTAATTGCGTAGGTGCGTACGCTCGAACCAGATATTGACATTGCACTATTTGCTCGACGACCTTACGCACAGAACATCGCTCGGTTTTATGGTGCGAGCAGATCGTTGTTATTCGATGCACTGAACCTTGACGCGGCGTCGGTGATGTGCAATATGTATCGCCGAAAACGTATTGCCCATTACGCCCGTATGCTTATCGAGATGCATATGCAAAGCAGTGCGATCGAGTCTGGCGTATTATCATTTATTGTATGCAAAATCCGACAGCAGTTCGGACAATAGATAGTTAATAGTCATAATGTGTTCGGTTTTGTCTAGGTTACGACCGATAACCTGCATCAGTATCTGGAGGACCACGAGCAAGTGTTGCTGTTCGGACGGAATAATGGTAAGTAGCATTCACTGCGCACACAGGAATTGCGTGAGTGAAATTGCCAGAAGTGCGTGCAGGTGAATGTGTGTGTACCGATTGAACATCCGCAATTGCACAAGCTCATCTCCACAATAGATTCCGATTCACTTTTATAAATACACAAAAAATATATTCATGAAATCAGTGAGTTCCGGTAATTTGACTGTATTATATGAGAGTGTTCGGCCTACCTACGTATAAAATAAACACACACAGACTCGCATACTTTCATACGCGTGCACTCATTCGCAATTTGCTATTATGCATGCTATGTGGTTTTATGCTATGAACCACGATGAACCCGACCGAGTGAAATTGTATCGAACACGCATTCGAGCAGACGGTCGGCACTTGCACATTTGCACATGTGATCGAACACGCAAGACCTTGTCCTCTGACTGAAAGAACTGTCTCCGTCCTCCAACGTTACGCTACACATGCTTATTAAACTGTCACACTCACACACACAACATTGTAGTGGCACGTGAGCAGAACGTCGTGCATAATAATGTCGAGTGTATACATACATAAATGCAGACAATACAATTTGCCGTTGGCATCGTGCACACATGCACGGGTAATTATATAATATTCATATGATTCGCATTCGCGTGCGTGCCAGAGCGTGTCGAACCGGTAGATACATACTACAAACCTGCACTCGTTAGCACTCGTTCGTGTATACGATAGTACTATGCTCGATAGAATATAAGTGACATAATTTCTCTAGCACATGAACATACAACATACCATATTGTATAGTAATGCCAACGTTTTATTTCGCACTGCATTCAGCTCGATTTATGCTCGTCAATGTGGCCCGTAACCATCGCGTGCAGCGCTCTGTCGATGACCGACCATTGGCGGACCAATCCGTTCAACTCACGATGCCAACGCTGGACCATGTGAATGGCACAGCCTCCCAGTTGCGATTGCACTTGCATCGCAGCCACCGTCTGATAGACGATGGATTTGTCTACATCAAGAGGTTCGAGAATGAGTCTGTGCTGATTGATGATTTTCGCCAACAAGCCGATGATCTGGCACCGTGCTACTTCCGCGATGACGCCGCCGCACTGGACTTGTGCGAGAACAATGTGGTTTGTGGTGTTTATCGGGTTTGGCTTATATCTTTAAAATATAACTGATTCATTTTATTCTGATATTAGCGCGGCATCGTTCGACACAACGATCGTGTCTATCTAATCCATCCGCTGCCCGATCGGTTTGGTGACGGTGCACATGTTATCATTGACTCGACCACGACCACGACCACCGCTACCAACGATCATTCCCCTACGCATAATTGTTCAGCGGACACCACACAATCGCGAGCAGCTCATCCGCCACTTCGGCGCCAGCGTCGCTTTATCTCAGGAACGAATCGCATTCCGCGCATCTTGCACATCGAGACCGCTGTCTTTGTCGACAAGGACTTGTACCGGCACATGTCGAAGAACTACGCAACCGACACCGAGGCCAAGCTCATTCGCTTCGTACTGGCCATGATCAATGGCGTTCAGCTGCTGTACCATCATCCGTCTCTCGGTCACGAAATCAATTTCGTACTCAAGCGCCTGGAGATTTTGCACAACGATCCGAAGGGATTGCAACGATCATCGGATATTGATGTGTTCCTGAACAGTTTCTGCCTGTGGCAGCGCAAGTTTAATCCGGTGTCGGATGCGGACGCGGTGCATTTCGATCATGCGGTCATTCTGACGGGATTGGATCTGTATGTGGTTGGTAAGAATGGCAAGGTGAGCAGTCAGGTGGTGGGATTGGCGCCGGTGGCGGGCATGTGCACGGCGACGTCGAGCTGCACTATCAACGAGGGCAAGCACTTTGAGAGCGTGTTTGTGGTGGCGCACGAGATCGGACACAAGTGGGTGTGATTGACAAAATATGCCATCCATTGCCATATTAAATTGGATATGTCTTCATTTTTCAGCTTGGGCATGCGCCACGACTCTGCCGAGAATAACTGTGACCCGAGCCTTTTCATCATGTCCCCGACGCTGGGCAGCGGCAAAACGACCTGGTCCAAGTGCAGTCGCAACTATCTGAAAGCGTTCCTCGGTACCCATCAGGCCAAGTGCATGTTCGATCGCGGCCACTTTGGCACGAATCTCGATCACGGCGCCGAGGGCATCTTGCCGGGCGAGCGTTTCGACGCCGATCAGCAGTGCCTGCTCAAGTACGGGCGGAACAGTGTGCGCTCGGCGACGCAACAGCTGGCGGAGGTGTGTCGCGATCTGCACTGTCAGCGCGATCGGTACACGTGGACGTCGCATCCGTCGCTGGAGGGAACGTATTGCGGCGCCGAAATGGTAAGTAGCGATTGAGTCAACAATTTCGATTCTAGAATATATCGAGACCCTTCTTCCCAGTGGTGCAAAGCGGGCTCCTGCGTCCGTCGCAACGCCAGCACCACGGACGAAACCGAGAACATTGCCGCCACAGGGCTCACAATCGTCACGGCAAACAGCTCTAAACTTACGATGGCCATGTCGACCCATCTGATGGCCGCCTCTGCCATCGATAACATCGACCAGCCGATCGATTCGGCCGCAGCCGTCGCTGTTACCGTCGTCGATGCCGATGCAGCGCAAGACGTTACGACCGCTCCAACTGCCGCTGCGGCGGTTCCTTCCGCACCTGCTGCTGCATCCGCGGTCGATCTGACCGTCACGCGTGCTGCCCTGTGGTCCGACTGGTCGGCGCCCAGCGACTGCGAGTCCGGTTGTCTGTTCGGCGACTCGGGTCGGTTGCGCGAGGGCAGCACCGGTCTGCGCGTGCAGACACGCATCTGCCTGGACACGCGGGCGCCGCGCAGCTGTCGCGGGCAGGCGCGTCGCTACGAGGCGTGCAGCTCGCGCCAGTGCTACAATGTGCCGCGCACGACGGTTCACGAATTTGCGCAGCAGGTGTGCGAACGTGCCGGCAAGTACGACAAGGATATTCGGCCGGAGCCAGTGACGAACGGTGACGCGACGACCGTCGACGATGTCGGCACCGCGTGTCGCGTCTATTGTCGCGGTCGTAGCGTTGCGGCGAAGACCAAGAGCTGGACCTACCCGGATGGGACGGCGTGCCGCGGTGCCGGTGACAGCAACGCTGAAGCGACGTCGCTGGCCTACTATTGTGTGGCCGGCAACTGTGAGCGATTCACATGCTCCAGTCGGACGACGAATTTCTTTCGAGCCGATTCGATTTATTGTCCGGAGCGGCAGAGCGAGCATAATGTGTTGCAGGATCGCGTTCGCGATCTGAAATCGCTGTCGCTGAAGGCACACGGCGCGCAGAGTGAGATGTTGCAGGATATGCGGCGAGGGGGTGGCGCAGATGATCGTGGTGGTGGTGGTGTTGGTGGAGGTAGTCCGGTTCCACGGCCGCGCTATGTCTCGCCCGCTCCGGCAAAGTACTCCGCGCTGCCCGCTCCGCCGACGGCACCACCGCCGCCACCACCGAAGGTGCGACCAGCTCCAAAATCGCAGCCACCCGCCGCCGCTGACGTTGACAGCCCGTACGAGTATCCGTTCTTCCGGGCGAATGCGCGCAGCTGGCGCTACAAGGGTGACTTCGAGGTGGCGCGTGTGCCGCGCTATCGAACGTATTCGAGCGCGGACAAACCGCCGGCGACGCTGTCGTCATATAGCGCAGCACCGCCGTCGCGGCCGCCGACGTCAGTCTTTTCTGGACCATCTGCGCCTTCGTTTGAGCCACCGTCTGCGCCGCCCTCGTCGCTGGACGTGGCGCTGCCACCCGGCCTCGTGACATCGTCGCACCGTCCGGCGGTACGCTGGACGGTTCGCTCCGGATGCCATTTCGGATGCATCGAACAGTCGAAGGGCATTCAGATTGTGGAAACATACACACCGGAGCGGCGCTCGAACATCCAGCTGTGCGAAATGGAGTCGATAGCGTGCGATGCTCTGCAAACGGCCGGCGAATATGCGCAGAAACTGTGCTATCGGTATACGATGAAGGTGCGCGGTTTGTCTGGTCATGGCACGCAAATATTGGCGAGCGCTGGCGATCCGGACCGGGCGTGCAAAGTGGCGTGTCAAGATGAGTATCTGCCGCATCGTTACTATCTGGTGTTTGGCGAGCAGGGGAATTTTCCGTTCGGAACGAAGTGTTCAACGCGCGGATCGTCGGACAATCGGTACTGTGTGAATGGAAAGTGCTTGGTGAGTGTTTTGCAGTATATGGTGGGTAGAAACATTGGATAACGATTGATACATTTTTAATGGTCAGGAATTCGGGCCGGACGATGTTCCAATGCAAGAGTCGCACCTCAGCTTGGCCCTCTATCGCAGTAAACGGGACGCGGCACGAGTGAAACGCGATTTCGTGTACTATTCGCCGATTAACATCACCGAACATATTACGCCGGAATTGCTGCAGAGCATCGTCGACAGTTTGATGTTGCCACGACGATACGAAGGCAAGCGCACATACTCCCTCACTTATTATTATCGTTCATCGTTATCTCACGGTTTTATTGTTCGGGATACAACAGAAATGCCGATTCTAGGTGAACATATCGACTTTCACAATCCGGTGCACATCGACGAGGACGAGGATAACGACTACGACGACGACGATTGGCCGGAGAAGAGATTTTTGTGATAATTCGACCTGTCTTGATAATCATACGGACAAATATACTATTTTATACATACGGTCTAATTTGATTGAAACCACACGTGTGTAACGGCTATCACGCCCATTCAACAAAACGTGCCATGTTTTATTCTACTGTTCATCATCGCCACAAGGCCGTTAAAGACCCGAAGTCAAGGAACGACTTGCCATGTTAGTTTTTTCTTATATTAGAGACGAACATCAAAATCAACACACCAGTCGGTAGCAGGCAATGGCCAGCTCAGTGCCAATTAATCCCCTATCCAAAGTAAACATCTTCCTTATCATCTTTGGATTATGTGCATTTCGAATATCCTCGCCGACATCCTGGCTGTTTCGGATGTTTTCCATTTGTTCGTTGCTTGCGTATACCGGATTAACCATGACCGTTATCTGCCATTTACGCGCCGTTCAAGTTGATGTCGACTCGGCAGGCCAAAACGTTCTCGACTACGCACAGACAATGCGTGACTGTGTTCTGCTGCTCGGCTATCCGATACTCACCGCTTGCGCTATTTCCGGTGCATCCAACCAGCAGGAGTTTTTCGCGCAGCTCGAAATTTTGGATCAGCGTCTTCAGAGCTGCAATACCGGCGTACTGCTGGAAATTCGTGTAGCAGACGCACGAGCTTGTCGCCAGTTTTGGTTCGAGTGTGGTCTGTGGTGGTTGTTCTACAATGGAGTCGTCTTGCCTGTTGAACGGCATATCTATGAGTTGCATTCTATCGAGAAAACATTGTTTTTCTGGGGTTTCATCGTCGCAGCTGTTGGTTTTGGCTGGACTCAGTCGTGGACCAAGCTGATTGCTACGATGCTGAACATGCGAACACATCACTTGGGTCAGCTGCTGCACAAGCGTTTGCAATGGAGCGTTGCCGCTAGCAGCCAGAGTGAGGCACAGAGTCCGGCATTGGCTATGGCTTTGATCGCGGACTTGTGTCGGTTGCGTCATCAGTTCCAGGTCGCTTTTGCTTGCGCTCTGATGTTCGTGTACGAGCTGCTGTTGTACACTTCGTTGTTCAATGTGTACTTCACGCTGCAGATATTTGTGCGCCACAGCAAGGCTCCTGGGGTGTTGGTCGATTTTGTGGTGTACCACTTGCCGCAGCTGGGAATGTGTGCATGGATTGTTAGGAGCAGTATGGGGCGGTTTGGAGTGATGGTAAGTAATGTAGGTCGACTGAGAAGCTAACAGTTAACCTGTATGAACATAGAAAATGCATTTGTCAACGACTTGTCATTCCAATGTAAATGTACACAATTTATGTTTTTGTCACGCCCTCAAGTTCATAGATGTCTTCATCACTATTGTCTGAATAAATTTCAAAGACTGCAGTCGTCGTTGTGCTCCTGTCCATCATGGTCATAATGGCGCCACAACCGCCACCGTATCTTATCGAAGACCTACGCATAATTCGGTTTCTTGCTTGTTTTGGTTTGCCTGCATGGCGTGTCGATTGTAAATCTTCTCGACTAGTATGCCCAGCATCATACCGAAATTTGACATTTTTTGCATGTGTTGCATACACAATTGTAGCCGTGTATATATTTCTGAATGTTAATTTGAACTGGTTGTACCGATCTGTGCACTTTCTGTCCAGTTTGTCGGACGTTTTTCGCGGACTTTCTATAATCTACGCCTATCAGATGATAGTTCTTGTTATTATTTGCACTCGTCATCGTGCAGCAGCCTATTTTAATCAATTAATTGTGGTTGATGAACACATTTGGCAGCGCCTAGCAGTTCGTGCCGATTATGGTCGTGTTCGGCGCTCCTTTTGGAAACATACGGTCGGTATTTTGCTTGACTATATTCTACTGTCGTGGACAACGTCTATGTATTTTTATGGCGTGAGATCTGTGGACGATGCTCTGTTCGTGACGTTCTACACGTTGACAGTAATTGGTTTAGAAATGGCGACAGTTTTCGGCCAGTATGCGGCTCATTGTTGTCAAGTGCGCTTCGAGTGCGTTCGCCGACGACTAGCAATAGCAGTTGAGCGCAAAACGGATAACTCCGTCGTATCTCCGTTTTCGGCGAAAGACCTAACATCTGTAATGTGTTTGCTTGACGAACTGGATGAAGTGAAAGACAAACTGCAGGATGCATTTGGAGCACTGCTGTTGTTGAAGATGTCCATCAATGGTCTGAACGTGATTTTGAGCGTATACTTTGCGTTGTTCAAAGTTCTTCATTATGACGTCCAAGTTTTGATACGAACGGTTGTGGACTACGTGACATTTGAGTTTCCGATAATATTTTCGGATGTGGTGATGGTTGGACACTTTCAGGCGATTGGAGATGAGGTGAGTGAAGATTGGTTGTAAAGATCGCGAAAAAGTATCATTGGTAACATTATTTGGAGTCTAAGGTTGCTTCACGAAACGTCGTAATAAATATGTATATTGGCCATTTAAGTTCGTTAGATTTGATTATAATTGATTGAGAATACCTAAACCTAATATTGACTAGGACATGAAGGAAATTACTATAAACACCCATCACACGCCCTATTGTCAATTGCTTTTGTTACGCCCACGGTCTTGAAGTC
Organism: Agrocybe praecox; assembly: GCA_964017145.1. NCBI lineage: Eukaryota > Fungi > Basidiomycota > Agaricomycetes > Agaricales > Agrocybaceae > Agrocybe > Agrocybe praecox. The sequence goes on from CAXHKQ010000077.1 coordinate 12,479, forward strand.
CCCTCAACGCATGCACAAAGCCAATTGAATGTTCTTAGTGTTCATTGTCCGCGCACCAAGAATGGTCGCAACGACGCCACAGCCGCCTTCTTCGTACCTCGTCGACGACCGCCGCATCATCCAATGCCTTGCTGCTTTCGGCTTGCCGGCCTGGCGGGTCGATCGAAAAACCAATCGACTCTTCTGTCCAGATTCGCGTCGCAATTGGACACTGATCGCTTGCTTGATTTACACTGTCGTGGCCGTGTTTCTGTTCATGGATGTCCAATTAAAATGGATGGCCAGACTTCGGTCCTATCACTTTCTGTCTAGCCTATCGGACTCCTTCCGCGGTCTCTGCATTATCTACGCATATCAGATACTAATCTGCGTTGTCCTCTGCATTCGGAGCCGTGTGGCTGATTATTTCAACCAACTGGCTGTGGTGGACGAACGCATTTGGCAACGTCTGGCAGTGCATGCCGATTTTGCGCGTGTTCGTCGTTCGTTTTGGCAACATACGATCGGCGTATTGTTGAATTATACGTTGCTTTCGTGGCCAGTTTCCATGTACTACTATGGCCGCAAATCGGTAGAAGATGCTCTGTTCGTATCGTTTTACGATGTGACTGCGATTGGTCTGGGGATGACATCAGTTCTGATTCAGTATGCGGCGCACAGCTGTCAGGTGCGCTATGAGTGCATTCGCCTGCGACTGGCGTCAGCACTCCGGTGCGACTCCAAAGACATGGTGATGTCCCAGATGTCCCTTAGAGATGCGACAGCCGCTATTCGTTTGCTGGTAGAACTGGACGAACTAAAAGACGAACTGCAGGGAGCGTTTAGCACCCTGTTATCGTGGAAGCTGGCTATCAATGGACTGAACGTGATTTTGAGCGTATACTTTGCATTGTTCAAATTGCTACATCGCAGCGGTGCGGATTTGGTCCGAGCTGCTCTCGACTATACGACGTATGAGTTTCCGATCATCGTCTCAGATGTATTGATGGTGAAACACTTGCATGCGATTGGCGATGAGGTGAGCTTGACGCGTGGGTGGGTGGTGACAAAACGCCTGAAAGTATAGTAAGCGACATAGAGCGCTGAAATGGCTAATTTGGCAACAGCCCGTCAGTGACCCTGTGGCCTAATGGATAAGGCGTTGGACTTCGGATCCAAAGATTGCAGGTTCGAGTCCTGCCAGGGTCGATATATATTTTTTATTTTTCTACTGTTCTCCAAAGTCGTTGGATCGAAATAAGATTACAATTTATCGCATTGTCGTCGGTAATCGAAATTCCTACATTTCAGCTTGACGAGATTCGAGCAATTGCTGTGAAAGCATCGTCACATCCGGACAAGCAGATTCGCTCGTCCGTAAGTGCTATATATTATACGAATAAAATGAACTCTCACATTTAAATCTGTGACAATTTGTATACTGATGAACAAATAGCTCGAACTATTGCTGCTGAAGCTGCAACATATGGAGAAAACCAAGTACATCTCGGCAAATGACTTTTTCCCGATCAACAACACGATGCTGTTCAACGTAAGCAGCGATGCAACATGCAGTAGTATGTGTGTGGTTGAAACGTATAATTTTTACCTGTAGATGGGCGCTGCAATTGTCACACATATGCTGGTACTGCTGCAGTTCCAACAGTGGGAAGACAATCAAAACCAGATGGAAGACGACAGCAGCCCAGCAACGTCGACTTGAGACACATGACACGATAACACGCATGAAATGTTATAATCGTTTAACACACGCAATGTTATCCAAGACAATCCTATAAAACACTAGTGTATTGAACACATTCGATTCATTCAATAGAAGTCCATTGTTTGATCCACTGCTTAGCGATGGTCTTCTGCAGTTTGTTTCTAGTGCTCTGCAATGCGTCTTTTATTTTCGTTTGTGCACAGTTGATAAGTAAGTATATTTTATCCAAAATGATATGCAGTTTCTGATTTACCATTGTAATTTCATTTGCAAGTCGAACCAATGGTACCAATTATGGGAGAAGCGCAGCTGGTCGGCTTTGAGGAACTAGAACAAGAGCCTCATTCTGCCGACCGAGCTTTGGGCAGTTTCTCGACCAGTCACAGCCATGCCGGGGCGCACTCCTTTGGTGGACATGGTGGCGGCAGCAGTAGCAGCAGCAGTAGCAGCGGCAGCAGCAGTGGCAGTTTCGGTGCGCCCGCTTTTCCACCATACCGTTACTATCCGCCAGGTCACCCGTATTATGGACATTTTTACGACGATCACCATGGCAATCACTACACCCATCACGATCAATATTACGATCATCATCACGACCATCATCACGAAGCGGCTGGCGGCGGCGAACATTTTGGCGGTGACTACTGGAACTATGGCCCAGACGGCGGCAAATGGCCCTATCATGATTACCTTGATACCCAATTGAATGAGTTCCACCACAAGCCATCCAAGCCAATGGGCGGACAATATTATAAACCAGTGGGCTACGCACGTCCACCATACTCGAGCGGATACAGTCATCTGCCGGCCAGTCATTACTATCCGCACATGCCGCCGATTTTCAACACTTACAGTAGGTAAGACATTAAGAACATAGAGAGGGTTCGTGGTGATTTGTCATGTGATTCTGTGCGATGTCGTTGTTTCTATAGGTATTGATGCGAGTATGCACGCACATTCACATCACCCACATCGCCGGCACCGACATTGAGTCATTGACGTCTCATAAAATGGATACATGACAATAAACATACATATAATTGGGAACATTCGACTGAAATACTCTAGAGAATTTCTTGTCTACAAGAAGGTGTTTAACGGCCAGATGCTGCACGTGCGTGATGAAATTCTGGGCATGTGAAACGTCCAACTTCTACTGATATCACTAGGCGACAAGTATCGAGGGTGCAGCTTTGGATATGGTTTTTGATGAAATGTACAGGGTGGCGCATAATTCGTAACCCAAATTTAAAACGTAATAACTTTCGCAAAGGACCTTCAATGTGGTTTCTGTTTACACATTTGTGAAGTTGAAGGGTCCAAGTTTTTGTACATAGAAACAAGAAAATGATATCGGCCTTGTGTCCGTAGTCCCGGTCCTTGTAATATGCATGTCAATTTTATCATTTTTATCCAGAAATTGCAGTATTATGTTGTGGTATTCTCGGCAGAAACTTTATATGAAGCTTCAAATATCTGGAGCGTGTCCACATAGACTCGTAGAATAAGAAAAATACGTTCAAAAAGCCCAAGAATGGTATTTCTAGACAAAAATTGGAAATTAGTCGATTCGGAAATTATGAACTACACTGTTCGCTAATTATTACATGATGGGAATAACTATAGAAATTTCCAAGGTTCAGTTGAGTGTCCTAAATCGGAGTACGTGATCATATATCTAGTTAACGAATGCAACCCCGAGATAGGACTGTTGAAATTGGTCAAATTGAAAAGCTGTAGTTATCTTACATATCAACGCTTATCTTTCGTCATAGCATACTTTCAGGTGTTAAATCAATATTTTATTAAAGCCAGTTGAATTTGAAACATGTTATTGATGTGAAAGGCTTTCCTATGATCATTAGTTCAGGCACAATTGACGAAAGTATCGCGTTGTTTGCGCATACCGATCACATTCCATATGCACAGATTCAGTCATTTTTACTGACAAGCAAATTTCAACTGTCCATTTGAAATTGAAAGCCATTTGTGAAAGTTATAGCGTTTTAAAATTGGGTTACGAATTATGCGCCACTTTATAAGTTATTTACATCCATACTTCACAATCCAAAAGATCGTTCGAACAGAAAAGATGTGTTCGGAAAGTGAAAACCAATTCGTAGTTTATCTCATTTTGAAGCATAGTGTTACCGAGAACTCAGCGTGACAATTCATAACCGCAAATAGGTTGTATGATTGGGTTATTTCTGTCAATTACTGTATAATTATATCTTCAGCCACTTCCGGGACAAATATACTTCGGTCGTCTTGAGTAGTTTTCGTGAGCACATTCTCCAACATGTCGTTTCTTCGCGTCTACCAACCGTTTCTCTGTGTGATGACGGTTCTCGCATTGATGCAACACAAAACCGACGCCTCGTCCAACAATGAACGAGTACGATATTCGCGACTACAACGTGTGTACGCAACGATAGCAATCGGCATAATTGTGCCATCTGTGGTGATAAACTTGTGTTCGTATCTTATCAACGACGATTTGTTTAGTATATTCAAGGTTGTCGTGAGCCTGGAATTGATAGCCGTTGCCTGGACGTACATTACAACTATGTTGTTTGCGTATTTGTATGTGCACACAAATATACAAGTAATAAATGCCCTAAACGTGATTGTGCTGAAAGTGCAACTGCTGAGTGGCGAAAGTACGTTGAATCGTTTCTGCATAAACTTGCAATTGCATATTTTGTTCGTATGTTGTGCCCAATCAATCGGAATTTTTGCTTTGAATTATTTCTTCATCGGTTCATTTGGCCTTACCAACATATTGGTTATTGTTTTGGTGACCACGTTGAACGTGTTCAATATGCATATACGCAATATGATTGCAGTCCTGTCGTTTGCACTGCGATCTATTCGTGAACGGTTGGGACACGAATTGTTCTTGAGATATAATGCGTCAGTCGTCAGAGATCTAATTCTCATCATGGAGCAGTGTTGGTGTCTGAAGCATCGCATCGAAAGCAGTTATGGATTTTACATTGCTATTCAGTTGGGAGGTGATTTGTTGGTTGTGGTAACGATGTTATTCAACA
>CAXHKQ010000078.1:0-27887 GCA_964017145.1 Agrocybe praecox
AAAGTAGAAATTGTATCATTATGGACCAACGTAGGAAAACGTCTTCAATTTAACTTCTACAATATAGCACGCAGACCAAAACTGTCGTATATTTTTTTGAGCAACTAAAAAATGTCTACAACTCTGCATCTTTAGTTCCACATTTTTATTCGGCCACCCATACATTTCTGTCACAAATTATCGGAACTTGTCATAGAATAAAAGCAAATATTTCGTTGTCTATCAAAAAAATTGTTCGCATGATTCTATTTTCATATTTCTTGCACTTTTATGAACTTTTTGCACTTTTGATGCATGGTAACTCTGGATCTGTAAACATGAGCCCAACACAATGTCAACATGAATTGTAGCATTTTCAATGAGCTTTTATTTCATATGCTTTTATTTCATGGTCTTCGAAAATTCGAATATGAGATATAGACAATTTTCTGAAAACATGTCGAAAAATACAACATACGCCAATATCGCCGAAGGCCATCCAAAAACCCAATTTTTTTATTTTGAATTCTTGATTAGGAAATAAAAGCACATTAGAAAATTATATACAGAAAGAGGGATTTTTCGGTTGTGGTGCAGTGAAATCTAAAGCTAAATTCGTGTTCGGCATTACATTTCACTACACGAGTGTCCGATTGAAGGGGTTTCTACTCTACGTAGAAAATGTGGTGCTACATACTTTATACTATACATAGATATTTTCCTTTTCATTGCCCACAATTAAACAGTTATCATGGACGAAGAACACTTTTCCATTCCGAGTGCACATTACACATGCGGATCTGCTGAATACAAAAAACCATGATATATGATTCGTTGGTTGGTTCAAACCTTACTCTTTCGAAAGCAAACTCATCCGCTGCAACTGTTATCTTGGCCGATTGACACGTTTCCATTCCGTTTATCCCCGACACTGAGACGCATCAAAAATGGCTTAAGAATTCGCATCTAACACACGCACACACACATTCGCTTGCTCTCTCGCATGACGATCATCTTCATCGTCATCGCATGGCAAACGCGCTGCGTTCCGAAGTCTTGTTATCTTTGCAATTGTGTGCCTAAGCACACACACGCACACACGCATACCGAAGCGAGTGAGTGTGTGTGTGTGTGTCATGCCGCATGATGGGCGACACGTAATCCGGGTGCGCGACAGAAAATCACGCATCTGCAAAGCACGTACACGACACGTTCACGTACACACCGCACCGCAGATTGTCTATTTTCATCAAAATACTCTGTTGCGCTTCGACGGAGTTTGCTTGCTTGCTTGCTTGCTTGCTTGTGTCGTCTAGCAAGCAAGCGCTCTAGCGTCTCTAGAGGGAATAAACATGCATGCATTGTATTAGGTGTGCGCTCGCAGCTCGCAGTACAGCTGAGGATGTGTGATCACAAAATGTGATCGATTTTATTGTCGACCAACAGAAAATATCGATTTTTGTTCGATTGACCCTAGCTAATTAATTTGAAACATAGGGTAAAGTTATGCAAGTTTTACATCAATACATCAATGGGAGATGATTTGTAGTAGCAAACACACCAAAAACACATAAAGGGCTATATCTTTGGTATTCAAGGCAGTGGCGTAGCCAGGTAGGTGTTTTCGGGTGTTTAACACCCCCCAGAGCTCCGGGATTTGTTCCCATATTGTGTGAACATTTAAGAATTCAAACATTCGGCATTTTAAAAGTTGTTAATTAAATTGATATTAGCGACTTCTAAACCATATTTTCTAAGTTTTAACACCCCCCAGACCTTGAACAAATCATGTCTATACTCAAAATATGTATGAATCACAAGGTTTACAAATAACTCAACCCTCTACCCTCTGGTGCACACGCAAACACCGAAAAAAGCCAAATCGACGATTTGAAGTGTTCCGGTTCGTACATATTAACCTTATTTAAAAAACATTGTGCTTGTACATGATAGTCAACCCAACCTAATTACTATATTTAATTTTCGTCAAAAAAATAAGCAACTTAAAAATGACTTTAGACGAAATCGAGCTGATCGAACTTCAGCCAATGATGTGGGGTCCGTCTGTAGGCGGTCTAGTGCACTAGAATTTCATAAAAACAACATATCTCGGCCCTCGATCTATATTATTTCGTTAATTTTTGATAAAACTATGATTTTAAAAAATCATATCAAAGACTATGATTAAACCGTGCATTAGACGGACTACCTTTTTTTCTTTAAATTCGTATAGAATGACTCGATACACACTTAAAAATCTCGGCCCTTCGGGCCGTTTAAAAGAGTTTATGGTCGTAAAATGCTTTAGGGTTATTCATTGTTAAAAAAACGTTTCAAATATTTGGAAGCAACGAACTTTTCGTCGAAAAATACATTCAAGAGATCATAGTAATACTATTCTGAATTTAATGTTGAAATCGTGAATAATACTATTTTTTTGGTTCCCAAGAAATGAAGTGGTGATCCCAATAGTGGCGCAAGTCAAGTTAATCTGCTTTCGAGATATAGGACCGTTTGCGTTCATGTCTATAATAAACTAACAGAAAAAGTAAGAATTCCAGTTTTTGTGAGAATGGTCACTATGTGTATTCGTTTTGATAACCAAATTAACAAACGAAGAAAATAGATATATGAAGCTCCCACGACTGTTCGACAACACGTACGCCACATTTGCGCTGAACGAATCTTCATTCCGTTAATCCCAATAGTGGCGTATAGACATTCTCACTGATGAAATCCACAATTCCGTTGGGATATTAATATAGATTTTTGTATATGCTTCAAAATTATTATCTGCATCCAATCAGTTTTAATTTTTCGGTTTTTTTACAGTAAAACCATCGTAAAACGGATTCTAACTTAACCGGAAACCTTGTTCAAGCGGACCTTAAAATTCATGAAATATTGATAGAAATGAAATATACGCATGAAAATAGATCATCCTGCAAAAAAAACCTTTCAAAAAGGTTCAATCATACGTCGGTGGAAGTAGGCATGAAAGTGCATGTTAACGCTATCTTCATTTCCCCAATAGTGGCGTATAGACATTTTCACTGAAAGAAACCACAATTCTATTGCGATATCGATATTTATTTTCGAATGTGTATCAAAATACCTATCTACAGGCAATCGGTTTCATTCCTATGTTTTTCGTATGAAAAACAAAAGATTGTAACTGATCGAATGTAGATAATAATTTTGATACACATTCGAATATAAATCACGATACTGCAATATAATTGTGGTTTCGGATTATTGGAATGGAGATAGCGTTTACATGCACTTTCATGCTATCTTTCACCGACGTAGGGGTGAACTTTTTTGAACGGTTTGTTTTGCAGGATGACCTATTTTTATGCGTGTATTTCATTTCTAACAATATTTCATGAGTTTTGAGGCCCGCTTAAGCAAGGTTTCCTGTTGAGTTAGAATCCGTTTACGAAGGTTCTACTGTAAAAAAAAAAAAATTAAAACTGATTGAATGTAGCTCATAATTTTGAAGCACATACAATAATCTATATTAATATCTCGACGGAATTGTGGATTCCATCAGTGAGAATGTCTATACGCCACTATTGGGATCAACGGAATGACGATAGCGTTCACGTGCACTTTCATGCTACCTTCCTCCGACGTGTGGGTGAACATTTTAGAACGGATTTTTTGGCAGGGTCACATATTTTTATGCGTATAATTCATTTCTATCAATATATCATTTATTTTCCGGCCCGTTTGAGAAAGGTTTCCGGTTCAGTTAGGTTCCGTTTTACAATGGTTTTACTGTGGAAATTACAAAACAGAAATATTGATTGAATGTAGATAATGATTTTGGAACATATACAAAAATCAATATCAATATCACAACGGATTTGTGGCTTTGGTCGCTGAGAATGTCTATACGCCACTATTGGGGTAAACGAAATGGAGATAGCGTTTACATGCACTTTTGTGCTACCTTCCACCATCGTATGGATACACTTTTTTGAACGGTTTTTTGTGCAGAGTGACATATTTTTATGCGTATATTTCATTTCTATATATATCTCGAATTTGCCGAAAATGTCTATACGCCACTATTGGGATCACCACTTCAAATGATGATTTCACTCGAAAAATCCAATAACACCCCCCAGAGCAAAAAGCTGGCTACGCCACTGATTCAAGGTCCTACCGGAACCGAATCTATATTGGAAGGAAGCTTTCTATAAAATGCAGTCGAACATCCTCATTTTAAAGGCCTAAAATAGCCGATGCAAAACTTGCCGCTCCACCACACATTTTGAGCCACCTCAACTAACTATATTATTTTATTATAAAGAGAAAGGACACTGTCTCAAAAGTTTTTATAAAGTTTTGTTTACAAACCTTCTTTTTTTATCTACAAAAAGATCGATTGAGAAAAGTATTTTCCGCATCTAAAAACAATAACAAATTTCGATTTTTTTTAATGACAGTATTCCTGCACAATTCAATTACCTTTCATTAGAGTATACGTTCATTGTTCTAACTTAAACCAGTGAAAAGTTATGTTCTATAAGTATGGAGAGTGAAATAATTGTTTTTTCCGGTACAAATGGTTCGTGTTACATGTTTGGTTAGAGGACCATAACATTTCTATAGATTGACTTTGAACAATGAGCAAAAACTCGAATGTAATGTTATGAAATTGTGCACAAGTCATCATTCGAAAGATATTACGATAATCCTTGTGTTTTTGTGGTTGGGTCGACAGTGAAGGCTTCACCATTAGATGAGGTTGAGTCTTCTTTTCTTGTGCCATTGTCCCTTCTCCTATAAAACTGAAAATGAGGATGTTTCAAATTAATTAGATTGGCAAGTATTGATCCAAACATTTAGTTTTAGGCGCAAAAATAGAAATACATTTTCCAAATCCAAGAACCAATGCTTCAAATCGCAATGCATAAATCGATTTATCGAAATTCTCAACATCTCTATCTCTCACAGCACCGAGGATTGGTCGGTCGATGATAGAGTAGTTTGTGGAATGTGCAATATGTGCACGTTCGCCATACACGCACACGAACAAACACACACACACACACACTGGCACATCCGTAATGATTTAACCGACGAGATGCGCTGTCGCTGTCGCATCTATTTGCCAACAAGATTTTCAATTATACACTTTACGTCCTCGCTGTCGGTTCGGATTGGGATTGGGATAGTGGCGGTGCTCAGCATTATTGTCGACATGTGTGTGATGTGTGTGCGCGTGTGCGCGTGCAATGCACAAATGTCAGACATGCGCCGAAATGACTTTATTACCAGTTCCGCGCTCGAGGCGCGCGCAAATCTGTGCACAATATCCGCCCTCCCCGAACTCTAATGAACATGCGGGCGGGCTGGTGTGTGTGTGTGTGAGTTTGTACATAACTGCCGTGTAGACTGGAGTGCACCGGTTCGGCATCAGCCAAAATCTCGGCTCTTTTGACCGGCGGCGATTGCCGGTCGTTGCGCGGTTGCTGCTCGACTCGCGGATTGGTGATTTCACAGACTTATCTAAGAATTTTGATAATATTCGAAATATTTTCGAGGCTACACTTTACTTTACAGATATTATAATTCAAATAGTGACACCTGTATAATTTCTCCAACTTAGCAAGGCTCGTCGCGATAATAGAGTGTTTTGAAATCATAATTTTGTGACACATTGAATTTATTTATGCTCATGTTTGGGTTTCGCGATAACTTTTAACTTTTTGAATAATCGTTTTTTCGCCAAGAGAAGGACTGACCTTTTTAGAAAACATATTATGCCATTCTCGGGTGATATATCCTCCGATTTACGATATACACCTAATAAACCTCCTATAACACGGTAGATACGTTCCTGAGGAAACCGTGTTATAGCAAAACCGTGTTCTAAAAGACAAGGAGCCCATACAAAAACAGGCGATACGTTCCTAGCTGTAAAGGCAGACCCAAAGAACCCTAATAAATGCTTTGATTATGGTGTGAATAAATCCATCAAGTGTTTTATTGCACATTTCTTGTTTATATAATCCATTATGATCAATCTTCGATATAGTTGAGTTATTCTTCTTTCGGCAGCATCAAGAAAAAATCGAAATTGTCGAAAAAATTAAAATTGGTTTGTCTACGGAAAAACGATGAAAGCTAGAGACAAATACCGTGTTCTAAAAGTGTTCACCGTGTTATACAAGGTTTCAAGGGACTTTTTTAAGGCCGTGTTCTAAAAAGACGTGTTCTACAAGACCGTGTTATAGGAGGTTTAGGTGTGGTTGGAATTTTTAAAATATTTTTAAAATACTAAATGTAGTTTTGCTGTACTCGATTGCATACCTAGGCAAAACATTCGCATGAATTATGTTGAGTCCGCACTAGAGTTTCGAAGAAGGCATTTTAAGGTATTGCCTTCACGTGATAGTTTTTAAAGAGGTCAGAATTCTCGATACAATACATTAAGATCAACAATATCACAAACAATTTATAGATACGGTTACTATTGTCTAGGCTAACATAAAAATAGTTTTCAACAAGATATTGGAACAAGGTCTTTCTACGTGATAACTCACAAAACATTGTTAAATATAGGTTTCTAGTTTCTACTCGTTTATTGGCGTATTTAAAAAGTTAGTCGTAAAGTGTATTTACGATTTGTTGCACAGTTGAAGCTGTTTTTAAATCGATTTGGGACAAGGTGTAGAAGTTAATGAGTGAATGAAGAACCAAAAATACTAATTTCGGTTTTCCTCAGATTCCTCTCTCAGCCTAGGACCTGGACGAAATTAAGATGATCTCCAGTCGATAAACCACCAGTAGTCTGAATGGGTTGAATACTTTCCCAGAGTCTGGCTGGCGCATTTTCGACAATAAAATCAATTCTTCTTCGACGATGATTCGGCGCATAACCTCGCTCGTGAACCTCGTCATGAACTCAGAAATTTCGCTGCGCATTGCACAAAGCTTGTGAGCGCGGTTCGTAATTATGCCGGGTCGAGGCGAGTCCCGGAATCATCGGCGTGCCGCATCCGCATCGACGTCTGCACAGCTCAGAGCATCGCATCGCATCCCCCTGCACTCACGTTTTATTCGTCCGCTCTGGATTCGGCTGGCTGGCCCATATATCAGTGTGTACATACGACCGAATCGGCGCACATGACAGCACAAAGCACACACATATACATATACATACATACACATACATACGAACTCACCATCCGCACGCCAGCTCACAGAGCGCAGAAATCACGCCAATATAAGCCGAAACGCGGCGTTCGCCTCTGGGCCATGTTATACAATATATTGCCATGTTTGCCGATGCGATTACGGCCATATGGGGGCATTCCTCCGACAACGGCGGAGATGGCTGGATGCGGTGAAATTCGGTGCCGACAATGCCCGACGAAGACGAGAAGCGCGCAAGCGCTGTGAGCGTTGTGAGAAAGATGTGCGTCGATAGCGTTTTTATTCTGTTGCTGCTATTCTTCAAGATTCCACGCGATGCCACCACAATGAATGGAAAAATGCCTGCATTACGAAATCCGTTAATTGAGCGCTGTCCTCCGTGTGCATTGAGGCGGGCGGGCGGCGGGCGGGTGTGTGCATTTATGTCTGTGTTTTGTTGTGTATGTAGCATAAACATCTACAAAAGCCACGCGCGAATCAATAATAATCTCGAACGCACACACGCACACACGCACTCACTCGCTCGCTGAGCTCTGAGTACATACACCGCGCGTTTTTGTTTGCGGGTAAATATTTATCACTTACCGCACATACACACCGACACACACACACAAACACTCGTAAAACCTACATTGATACATATACTCTGCACAAAAACTATTAGTTTATGCGCATTCGCGCACAGGCCGCGCAAGAGCACACAAACGCACACACACACACACCACACACACACACGCAGGCATGTAGTCAGTATGTGTGTGTGTGTGTAGGTGTAGGTGTATGTGTGTAGGTGTAGGTGTATGTGTGTCGGTGGTGCGCTCCGTGATAATTTAATCAATCCCGTTCAAATTGCAAGCGTATACACACATACATACACGCGACGGGCGCACACAAACACAATGGGCGTGCGTGTGTGTCTGTGTGTCTGTGTGTATTGAGCGAACATTCCAGAGGACGATGTCAACGTGGCGACATCGAGGACGAAGTACATGCGATGCGCAACAAGCTCCTACCTATACGAACGAACTTATAGCAACATACAGTTGCTAGCAATATGAAGTAACCCTGAAACATGCTGATCTCTGTCATTTGCACAGAATTGTATGTATGTTTGTATGTAAAAATAGTATCAATAGCTCTGCGATGTTTTAGTTAGAAGTTATATTCTTCAAAAGTCAGGCATCCGAAAACTTCGTTGACCACATAGTTAAAATTTCGAAGAGCTATAAAAAAAATGTATCTCTTTCTAATACAAAAATATGTGGGTCATTTGGAGTATGCTATATTGTGCAAATGTCGTCTGAGTGCCTCACGATCGGAAGGTCCTGGGTTCGAATCCCGGTATGGGTGCGGGTTTTTTCTTCTAACGATGATCCAAGGAAGGATGTTAAATGTTGCCTAGGGTTGCTCTTTGGAGCGCTGTGCTAACCACATGGTCTCTGGAAAACCCGAATCGGTTATGAAGCCCTGCTACTCTTCATATACAAAGGAGTATATAAGGGAGGCCAAGACCCGTCGCGGGTTGTAGTGCCAAAGTCCAGCATGCTTCTTGATAACATCATATTGCTAGCAACTGTATGTTGACACCGCGCTCGCTCGCTCCTCGGCAAAGACGTCACACAAAAACGCCATTGCTGCGAGGCGCGCTGATGGCGGTCGCTGGCATGCATGGGGATGGTTTTCAGCTCACATCCATCATCGAACATGCACTAATACAAGGTAACGTGCCCAACATGTGGCAGTCACGCGGAGAAAACGATGTGTGCCACCAAGTGTGCCCGAGTGTGTTTGAGAACCAGAGGGATGCAAATAATATGTTTAGGGGTGGACGGGGTGGAGTGGGCAGTTCTATGTGAATTTGAATATATCTCTGCCGTCGCCGCAGACCGAAATAATTACCAGATACAGAGTAAAAAATATCACAATCTAACAAGCCCAAAAGCTCTTGAACAAAAATCTCAATTACAAATAAAATACTGCGCTGCAGTTGACAAACATTCCCAGGATTTAAATATGTATAATTGATTGTTGAAACTCATAGCATTAATTTGTTCATCTCAATCGTCCTGTTTTCAAGTCGGATGGGGTGAACAACTTCACCCCGCCTTGAATGAGGGTAGTTCCGATCATCGCGAATATTCAAATCACATCATCCGGCATTATTCTGGCCAGCGTCTAAACTTCGCAATCCTCCCTCGTCTGCATGTGTTTGCAACCTCGTGAGTATGTGTGTCTTCGCATGCGTGTGTGTGGGTGCCCTAGCGGAGCGTCACCGCTCGTCCGCCTGCCCGCCAATGGGTCGGTGTTTTGTTTGCATGACATTAAGAAGCAAAGACACCTGCTGGATTTAATTTGCTTGCTTTGTACACCGGTCCGTCCGCCGTTCCGGCGAGAGGCGTTTGTTCGTTCGTGTGTGTGTGTGTGTGTGTGTGCGTGTTTGCGAGAGAGTGGTTTTCCGAGATCCACGACGACGCGTACATGTGTGCGTTCGTTCTAGGATCGCGCTTTTTCCTCGTGTGTGTGCATGTTGACATAATTGTGTGTCGTGTTCGGTGTATTGCGTTTGTTTGTGTGTGTGTTTGTACGTGATAAGTGGCCGATGTTGACGGAATTTCGGCAACAAACAAACACGACCACAAGCGTCGACGACGATGTCGCAGAGACGACTAAAGTCCAATTGAATTTCGACTAATCGTCTGCGATTTCGGTGCGGGTGCGATGCCCAATTTCTTGTCACGACTCTCGGCACGATACTTCTTCATCTACATATTATTCCAACTGACCACTCGAGCGCGTGCGCATAACTACAAAATCATTTCGACCGCTCAACCCATTTCCGTTGGAACATATTTTTTTCGACTCGAGTTTGGGTTCTGTATGGTTATAATTTATTTGAACATGTTTTCCATTTTTCGATGTTTGTTTCCATTTTCCGGTGAATTCACAATCTTTCGGCTGGGCTGTGTTGGTATTTATTTTTTTCATATGATAAACCTCGTAATTTGGGCAGTGGCGTATACAGAGAAGTGTTTTCGGATGTATAGCATCGTGCAGATGCTGTAACAAATGAAATGTATTGAATAGTAACTTTTTCAGGATCCGATGTGTTTTTATTTGAAAACGCTAGTCTTCATTGGTCGATGATTCAAAATGTGCTGCTGGGCTTTTTCATGTCTTATATCTTCATTATACGACCCGAAATATACAGTTTAAACCTATATATTTATATTTCTTGTTCAAAATACTGACCATTGCTAGAGACTACTTTCGACCAACTTTTTGGTAGTATCCGGATTTCGTTTCCTTACAACGGGTCATCTTTGATAGCGATTCATGTAACAGTCCAAATTTTCACTTATTCATGAAAACGGGAGTCCTCGTCAACGAGGCCCAAGGCCATCGATAGGGACAAGTAGTATTCAGATGGAGCCAAGTCCGGAGAGTACAGCGGGGATTGAGATGTCCCATTTCGAACTTCCCAGGTATTATTTTACATTTTTTGCGATGAGAATTGACATACAGAAACATGATTGTATTGTCTCTTTTGTTCAAAATTGAGGCCGCTGCTCTTTCAGTGATCGACTCAAACGCATCAATTTCGTTCGGTATCGATCCCCTGTGTTGATTTCACTTGGCCTCAGCCCTTAATAACATACCATACACATCTGGTCCCACCAAAAGACCAAGAGGCCTAAGACTCCGCAATCACAATTTTTGAAGCGTTGAATTCACTCGCGACACGATCTTTAATATAATAATATTTGTGAGGGTTTAAGAATAATGTTGTATTCACTGAATTGTATAGGATATTTCTAAACACCCCGACTGAAAATCCTTGCTACGCCATTAAGTTTGGTTGAGTTGAGAACAATTCTAGTTTTGTTCAGCGTTAAACCGCGATTATGACCAGGTTATTAATCGAATCCAGCCATATGAAATGTAGTTGAGAAAGAACAAAACTACAATTACTCGGGCTATATAATCGATTAATCGCCAAGTCGCCGAAAAAAAATCGCTTATGTCGATTTCTTGTCACGACTCTCAGCTCGATGCTTCATCTTCGATTCCACAACTCCACCGCAACCGCTTGAAGCCAGCGCGCGCGCGCATAACTTAACATTCATTGCGACCGCTTACGACGAGCATTACAATATTATATTGCCATCGGCGTGCCATTCGCCGCATCCCCTCTCTTGACAGCTCAACCGCTCGACAAGCTGGTCTCTCCATCCCCAGTCAGCCGAGAGCGCCGCAGGCCGTATTATAATCTCAACATGTTGTATGCACCCATATCCAGGGTAATAAAATCTCAACAACGCACATGATCACGTGTGTGTGTGTGTGTGCGCGAGCGCGCGACGCCCGCAGACACTTGTTCGCAAATTGTTATCGTCCCAAACAATGGGCTGCGGGGCGACGACTTATTAAATGCGTTTTATTACAAAAACCCCGCCGAGCGGCAAAGCACCACGAACTAGAGCCGGCCACTCAAGCGGCAACTGAGCGGTTGAGGGAGTGAAACGAGGAGACAGGAGATGGAGGAGGAGGAGGAGGAAGGGGATGATGAGATGCCGCTGGTGTTTCGGTGTTTGGTGGTGCTCTGGCCCTGGCCTAGTCTGCGGATGCTGCGACACGACTGTTGCCGTTTCGAGCGAGTTCGCACTCTAGGCTGGTTGGACCAAACGGCGACGACAAAGTTAAACAAAGAGCACACGCATACAACAAAGGGCGACCACGCTTACACTCGCCGTGAAAGGGGTGCACGCAGCACATTGCGCAGTGCGACACACGAACATACTAACCATGGTAATCCATTTGAAATGGGCCGTTCCGAGATATTGAGCTGTATTTTTTTTGTAAGGAACGTACATTCATTTCTAGATAATGTTCATACACAATTTGAAATTCAATTTAAATCGAACTAATTTGTATTTAAGGGGGTAGTCCTCTAAATAATATTTTCGTATGGCAATTTTTTTTTGTTAGCTTAAAATGTTCTTTTTGCTGTATATTTTATTGTAGGCTTCATCCCATCTTTGTCATGCAGAGATGTGCACCGGCGCGACGTGCGCGCTTGCATGCGAAACCAAGCGTTACCCGAATCTTCAAACGCGTTTTTCTCGAAACGGTGTTCTAGAAATCGGTGTGCAACATAACGTGTTATCCGCACATACGATTTTGATCGGACTTTGAGTTTTGCATTCACAATTGAATTATCTAGTCCTCTACGTAGTCGATTTTGGATACGTTGAAAAACCTGTGCTCGGTGCACGTTTTTGTACAGATTTTTAGGCTAAAAAAGCGCTTTTTTGATTCAACACGCCGTCATAATTTGAGTTTTTGGTTGTTCCGAATTATCCTACGTAGGGGACTAGATTTAGCAATTGACAATAACTTGAAAAAATAAAAAAAATTGCACGACCCAACTGAAGACCTCCAGACTGCACACCGAAAATGGTTGTATGAAGAACACTGGGTGCATTTCCCTCGTGCAAAGGTCACGAGAAGCGGCCTTTAAGGAAAACAAAAATTGTTCCCGAAAGCTATTTATATGCTTAATAAATGGACATACTCAAATTCGTAATTTTCCTATATTCTAGTATTTAAACAAAATTCCAAAAAACACCTATTTTTTAGCCATATTTAGAGGACTTCCCCCTTAATCCACAATAATCGATAAATCCTAATTAAACAGGGTTTATAAAAAAAAAACATGATTATTTCATTTTATGAAAAAAAAAATCCGTCCAAATTCAAAAAAGAATTGTATGTGAGCTGTGAGCTCTACAGGACGAATCATCATCACAATACTCCATCACACGAAGATGAAGATGTTAATTGGTTATCCGAGTTAAATGAACATTCTTCCACTCCAAGTAAATATCTTTAATTGAATGATAAACGTCTATATACAGACCGCAATATAGTGAGATTACCGCTACCAGCATTTTTTAAAATATCAGGCCGGGAATCATCGGATAAAATTGATGTTCGTACATCAGGAAAAAAATATGTTTTATATAATATGTTCAGATTAGATGTTACGTCAATTCCGAGATGACTTGAATGTTTTAAATGCAAAACAAGATTATCGCTACTTTATAATTTTAAGCAAAAGGGCTGGAAAATTTGTATCGTTTGGTAGTAAAACACACATTTTTAATGAAATTAGTTTTGAATTATCAACATTGTTCCAATGAAGGACGATACACCGAACATTAAGATCTTACAACTTGTCGATGCCCTTCGTATAGAACGTTTACTTTTTAGCCTTCAAAATATCTATTTTGCCTGCGACAACTTTTTGATCGGTGCTGAGGCTCTACACAGCGAGCGTTCTTTAGAGGTCTCAAGACATGAAATATTCACTAAGGGTCATATCCGTATAATACCATTCATGGGGCTGCAATTCATAGCCTTTTCTTCCATTTTGTGCATTGTTTTTGCGACCTGACAAACTGCGTATATTCTTGGTATATATAACTGCAAAATTTTCCCTCGCCATGTGGAGTGTATCTTGGCCATTTTGAATTTCAGACTACCATAAAGATAAATTTAAAGTCTTAGATTATTTTCTTTCCATTTTCAGGTAGCCGATGACAAATTCCTTCTGAGACTCGAAATATAGACGCCATTCGACTGTTGCGTTTTCGTTCATTTTTAAGAGGCTTCAGTGAACAGGGAGCTTCACTTATATTATTATATTCATCATCGCCAGGGCCCCTGATGACCATCGGCTCAGTAGCGACTTCGGAGTTGTGTCTCCTGAGTCTACATATATATAATATAAGCATACACAAAAGTACACCGGCACCAAGCCACCGTGCTGGGCCCACTATGCCGTACTCCTACTCCTTCTCCTAACACTAGGTGTTAGCCAGACCCAAGAACACTTTCCACAAATCGAAAAATCTTCTTGAGCTTCAAACCACGTATTTCATTCCTATCTATTAGCTCCCGACCAAAGGCCGATAGCCTAGCAGGAACGATAGCTGGACACTCACATAGAATATGAGCAGTACATTCATCCTCCTCTAAACAGAGTCTGCAAAGAGGCGACTGAGCGATTCGAAGTCTGTTCATATGCTTGTTCAGACAATGACCAGTGAGATAGTTGACTAGCCTGCCAACGTTCTCACGCGAAAAATCAAGAATTGACCTGGTAACAGAGCGTGAAGGTTCAGATACGAAAAGTTTTGTATGAGAACCTACGCTCGAACTGCTCCATTTTTCTATTTGTAAAGAAGTAGTATTGTTGTTCACAATAGATCTTCGAAATTTATTAGAAACACCAAACTGCGGACAGGGTCCACAGAGCACAGTCCTTGAGCCTGCTTTCGCCAGAGAATCAGCTTCAAAGTTTCCGGAGAAGCCTGAGTGAGCAGGCATCCATAAGAGTTGGACATTGTTCAATGCCGATAAGGCCTCGAGTCTACCGAGGCATTCGCGCACAAGCAGCGAGGAACAACTTCGGCTGGAGAGTGCCTGAAGGGCTGCTTGGCTGTCTGTCAAGATGCTGATGTCTTGATTTCGGATTCCCTTTTCCAGGACTGCATGCGCGGCAGTAATAATAGCATATAACTCTGCCTGAAAGGGAGTAGTTTGTTCGCCTAAAGGAACACTGAGACTGATACCGAGATCAGCGGAAAAGATGCCAGCACCCGAAGATGTGAAGGTGCTGGACCCATCGGTGAAAACTTTCAAGCCTCTTGGGTGAACAGAGCCTGAAGCCCATGCCTCCCTGGTCGGTATAACACATTTGAACGGGGGATCAAAGTGATAAGAGACACTACAATGATCCGATCTTATGCTAAGATCAGATGACAACAGAACCGATGTGTGGAGAATCGAAGAGTGACCAGCCACCCCACTTCCAGTCGACATCCACATACCAGCGTTAGAAAGGCGCAGAGCGGATTGTAGCGCTTCGCTTTCAACATGAGTGCCTATTGGTGAGATAGACAAAAGAATCTCCATGGCAGCCAAAGGAGTCGTCCTGATTGCTCCCGAAATACAGATACATGCAAGCCGTTGTACCTTATTTAGAGAACATATCGTGGTTAAAACTCGTGTCCTTGGCCACCATATCAGAGCTGCATAACACAAGGAAGGTCTTACAATAGACATGAAGATCCACCTTGTGATTTTAGGGGATAGACCCCAATTCCGACCAAAAGCTCTTCTGCATTGAAACAAAGTTCGAATACCAGTTTGGCATTTTAACTCAATGTGTTTTCGGAAGTTCAACTTCCTGTCTAATATAACTCCCAAGTATTTGGTTTCAGTCTGAAGTGACAGATCCTTCCCAAACAGCGTAAGCGTCAAGGGAAGTGTATATTCCCTCTTGTTCGAAAATAAAACTACACCCGTTTTAGCTGGGTTTACACTAAGGCCACTGGAAATGCACCATATTTCACAAGTACGAAGAGCTTGTTGAGCCACTTCGGTTACAGTGTGAAGATGTTTACCAATTGGTATGACAACTATGTCGTCTGCGTAGCCTACCGAGTAGTACCCCAAGTGATTTAGCGTCACTAGAAGACTGTCTACAACCATGCTCCAAATCAGTGGTGACAAAACACCCCCTTGCGGACAGCCTTGGTTCACCCTAGCTATAATTTGGTTTCCCTTAGCGTGAGCCACTACAGATCTATTGAGCAGCATGCTCATGATCCATCGGCTAATGTTTCCAGGAATACCAAAGCTTTCAAACGCTTTGGTGACAGTTTCCACTTGGACTCTGTCGAAAGCGCCTTCAATGTCTAGAAAGAGACCCAACGCAAATTCTTTCTGGCTTCTTGCAACTTCAATTTTGTTCACAACGCAGTGCAGGGCTGACTCCACCGATCTGCCTGCCATGTAAGCATGTTGAAGTTTATGAAGCGGTCTATTCATCAGAATATTATCTCTGACATATCTGTCGCAGAGCCTTTCCAAGGTTTTCAGCAGGAAAGACATTAGACATATCGGCCTAAATGATTTAGGTTGATCGTAGGAATCCTTCCCAGGTTTGGGCAGAAAAACTACCTTCGAAGCTCTCCAGGCTGTAGGCATGAAGGATTGCCGTAGGCATGCCTTGAATATGTCGCATAATCTGGAAAGCGCCACATCACCCATTTTCTGTAACATCACCGGTTTGATGTTGTCCGGACCAGCACTCTTCAGAGGAGAAAATGAGTCAACAGCCCACCTCACCTTGTCGACGGTAACGAAATCGCAATCATCAAAATGAGGTAGTGAAGGGACAACAGAACGAAATTCCTCTGCAGATTCACCCAGGACGCATCCTGGAAAGTGAGTCGCCAGAAGAAGTTCAAGAGATTCGGCAGTGTTTTGGGTGACTGAACCATCAGGGCGTTTTATGGATCCTAATTGTATGTCAGAATTCCCAGAGAACGCCCTGACCAGCCTTGCCGCATCTCTTGCATTCGTTATCTTGCTGCATTGATCACGCCAGTGATCTCTTTTAGAGTTCCGCAACTCTGTTTTGTACAGAAGTCGTTTTGCTCTTGCATTGGTCCAGTCAGTCTCCCGACCTGTTCGTTTAGCTCTATTAATGAACTTATTCGCCAGTTTCCGTAGTTTCTTAAGATGGTAGTTCCACCATGTAGGGCCTTGTTGTCCATGACAGGACCAGACCGGACAGCTTGACTCCCAGGCCCGAGTGATCGAGTTTTGAAAATCAAAAACTGCAACGTCTATACTTTCTAGAGTTTCAAGCTCTGGAACCATGACGCAGTCATTGGTTACAGCGTTCCTAAAACGAACCCAGTTAGTACGCCTAATATTACGTCTTGGAAGGATCGGCATGGATCTAAATCCAATCCTCGACTCGATGCCGAACATAATGTAATTATGGTCCGAGAGCGAGACTTCATCCGAAACGTTCCAGTCTACAATGTATCCGCAAATGGAAGCTGATACAAATGTGATGTCAAGCACCTCACTTCTAAGCCGGTTTTCAAAAGTAGGTTTGTTTCCTACATTCACAATCACCATGTTAGCGGAAGAGATATAATCCAAAAGATTTTCCCCACGCCTATTTGTGTCTGAGCTGCCCCAGCAGATATTGTGTGCATTTGCGTCAGCACCAACAACTAAATCCAGCCGTTCATGAGTACAATGTTGTACTAGATTTACAAAGGAATCACCTGGAGGTGGCTCCCTGGAGTCATACGGCATGTAAACAGATGCTAGGATCAGTTTTCCATTCCCGTCACTTTCTTCAACGCTTACTACCGTCTGATCTGAACAGCATAAACTAGTCAGGAGCGTGTAATCCAAGTTGTCTTTGATGACAATACACGTTCTTACCTTCAAATTTGAAAAAGGGGTGAGAATTTTGTACCCAGGTATATCTAGGCCTAAAACTCTCCCCTTCAGCTGCCAAGGCTCCTGTATTAAAGCAACATCAACAACCCTCCTGAGAATGACCGCTTGGAGGTTGTAAGCGGCCACTCTACAGTGGTGCAAGTTGATTTGGACTATGTTCAGACGCTTAGGAATCAACTCTTTTAAGATTTACGTCTCCAATCGCGTCCTGAACCTTCATATTTCCACTGTCAAGGTATTTAATCCTGTTGACAGTGGTTGCAGATAACAACAACGTGCTACATTCATTCAACGCCTTTCGGCTTTCTTGTTCTCTGTGCGAGAACGAAATACTTGGACACGATCTTTGGTATCCATCGGCCCCCACCGCCGTCTTAGCAGTTCCTCCAGCTGTAGCGGGGTTGAATTCCACTAGCAGAAACTGAATTGCATCGACGACGGTACCGTTGACCGATTTCCCCAAATCGTTTAACATAACATGCAAATTTAAACATGCATAAAATGTAAAATTCATTTGACGATATTCAAAGTATCCGTATAATAAACATTTACAATCACGGACTATTTCAAACATACCCAGGATGCACAAAAAATAATAAATTTTTAATTTATCATTTTTGTGGGACACGCTGTAAGGGGCTCCAAAATACACTATTTTGTGGCACACGCTGTAGCACTCTCCGATGACTCGTTTGTGTTGACAACACAGACGGCTGAGCGAACTATGTAGATGTGCTGCTCTGCTCACAAGAACACAATAACAATCCAAAATCGAATGCAAGCGCAGACACACAAACAAACATGCATGTGTAAGTGTGGCCAAGCTCTGGATCACATACGGAAAGGGCAGCGCGCGCACATAATTATATTGCCAAACCACTCTACGCAGACGCAATCGAGCCACTTGACAACGCGTGAAAACACCTGTAAAAGGTACCATTTCACGCGATCTGTCTTTGGGCAGGATGCACCGCGGTTCACGAGCAGTTGCCGGCAAATGTCTGCACACACACACACCCACCATCCGTATACACTTCACCAGTGCATGATCACAACAATGGAATGCATAGCACGAAGTCAGCAAGCACTTGCACTTGTACTGCTTTGTGTTGTGTTCACACACACACAAATAACAATTACACTGTACGCACGCAAGCGCATGCACACCAACACACAGACGAAACAGCGCTCGCCGATTCTCCTTTTGATCGCACACATGCACAACACCACCGCACGACACTGTGTGAACTGGATCGATCGCACAAACAACACGACGCACACGACGCACACGACGCGCAATCCTATGGTCAAAGCCCTCCGCCACACGAAAGGGGGCGACAAGTCGCACCCCCGTAGCGGAGAGCTCGACCTTCACTTTGCACGGATTCAACAGGCAATTCACGAAACAATCCAGGCTCGTAGGCGAAAACCGAGGCGCGCGAGAATATCCGATACCAGAGTCGATACATTCGACTGGATGCACTGTTCCGAGAAAATCGCCATCGCAATCATGGATCGACCCGAGCTATACACACAATTGATGACCAATAACCAGACCTTGCTGAAGGTACAGACGCTCCTGATCAGCGGCAGTCGACGGCCCAAGAGCTCAATCCCATCGGCACGCTCTGGGATCAACGGGACCCGCGCACGCAAATGTTCTGGAACACCGTCCGGCGCATTCCGATTCAAACGGTGTTCGCCACTGAGCATCTGGTTCCGCTCAACTACATCAATGGTTGCGATCGTCTGGAGCCGTCGCGCTGCTTCCACTTCGGTCCGCTTGTGCGGCTCATCAATTTGGTCTCGGAGCGCTTGACCGCGAGCTCCCGAACGGTTCTGGTGTCCGGGCATTTGGACTACGACCGCTGGTACAATGGACTATTCGGCAGCACTGCACACTGCGTCCAGCTCGTTCGCATGCGTAACGTTCGTGACGCCGCCGTTCGGCATCAATCGGAGGAGGAGACGACGTTTTGGACGACGGAAGTGGATGCCGATCGGGCGATGGTCGTGCATTTCGGGTATTGAACAATTCGTATTTGTCAAGATCAAGATAGGCTTTTGATGATGCATAAACTTTCTCACAGCTTCACAGCCCACGAAACCCAAAACAGATTATACAATTATGCTTCAAGATGGGAGTTAATTTGAAGAAATTCCTTCCAGAGCAAATACATCTGTTCAATTTCTAGCATTGACTTGATATTGCCCAGTCTGACACTTACCTAGAATAAATGCACTCTTTCCAACTAAAATCCGACGATGCGACGATGCGCAATCACACGCAAACTAGTAGTGCCGGCTTCTGAGTGGGAGCTGGCTGCATGTTGACAGTAAGGGCGGCCAGTCGTTGTCGGCTGCGAAGCAGGAGATTGGCAGAAGCGTCGTCAGTGCGGTGTCCACAAATCATCGGCGTCGTACGTTTTGCTTGCGATGTACAGCTCGATGCACGTAGCGCTGAATCTCTCTGTTGACGGCCGGCGACGATGCGCAATCCCACGAAAACCAAGTGTCCCGGCTTCAGAGTGGTTGCTGGATGCTCGGTGGCCGTGAGGATGGTCATTATTTGGCGGAGGCGAGGCAGGAGATCATTGGAAGCGTCGTCCAGAACACGGCGACACGGCGTCGAAAACGTAAATACTAGCGTTTGTGTAGAGTTGTTGTTGTGCTCGACCACCACGAATTTACCACAATGTTTACATTTGGCCGCGGCGTATTTCCAGTGACGCAGTATGCAAGATACACTGAATTCATTGGTTTGGAGTGATTCACACGTTGAAACCCCACTTTTAACAACGTCACTAATCATCATCAAAACGCGAACTGACAGCCAAATTTGACATACCGTGGGTCTCGCGGGTCGCCGCCGGTCGATGAAAAAGACCCTCGGCAGTTCAATAGAACGTTGCACTTTTTTGCCCATGTAGGCCATACTTTATTCTAGGGCTTTATTTCCAACTAGCTAGCTAGTTAGAATAAATCAAGAAACAAAATAGTGTGATCTCCCTTCGAAACAAATTACAAATTGAAGAAAAAAAATGCAAAAAACATGTTGTACATTTGGATATGGCAACGGAAATCGAATGAAATTGGACTTCGAAGGTAAAAACCGAATTAATTTTTATTAATGGAAATCAGTACTACAGTAAGCGAATTATGATTATCTTGACTTGTTATATCTGAGTTCTTGGCCTCAGCCGATGTATTCAAGAAATATTGATGTTTGAATAATCTTCATTCACTAATTACTCAACTTATTGTCAATTTTGAATATGACGACCCACAAATTTTAAAATCACAGCGATTGAAATTTTTTTTTCAGAGATGAGGTTTTGTGCGCAATTTCATTACCAATCATTTGAGTATACTTGCATCGTTTTAAGTCACCACCCTGGGTAAAGTTGTGATTTTTTTTATTTATTAGGAAGTTTTTCCCAAAAAGTGTCGACCCTAAAATTAAGTGAAATCGTGTTTGGTGAAGGTTTCTTCACACTGCAGTTTATTAAAAGAGTGTGGATGTACAATATGCATGAGATTAAAATTGTGCAAAATGTAATTCATTGCGAACCAACTTTAATCGTGCGTGCTTAGACAAAGCTATACTTATCTCAACTAAAATGTATACAATTGATTGATTTAAAAAAAAATACTGAACGGAGTCATAACAATTTGTCTATGTCATAGAAAAGATTGATTTATTACCAAGGCCCGGAAGTCAGGGAAAATCACAATTTTTCCTGATAATCGTACAGAAAAAAATCTGCAAATTTCCATCAAATTGCATACGAGTGAATGTTCAATTTAAAAAAAATCGCAAATAACTTTAATAAACAAAGTCTCAAAATATGTTTGCTATTTTTGATGAAAATATCTAAAACATGTATAATGTGAAACAGTAATGACAAAGCAAATACAAATTAGGGAGATTATAGAAAGGATAACCATTTTCACGACGTCTTGAAAACAATTTGTACGGAATATCATCGAGAAATCATGGTTTTCAGACCCTTTTCATTGTATTTAGCCACTATTTTAGGGACTTAAAACGTACTTTCCAGGCCCTTAAGTTTCGGGCCTTGATTATTACCAAAAAAAAAACAGTTTTACGGATGAACTTACTTAAAACGTTCGGGGTAGTAAAAGATGAACAACTCGAAGTTTGAAAAAACGAATTTTCTTCCCTCCAGATACATCGATTCGTTCAACTTGCAAATGCGCGCCATTCGCGCCGACGAACTGATCCTAGTGGTGCCGCAGCAGATGAACAATTACCGCTCGGACCGTTTCGCGATCTTGGTGCAATGCATGATACTGACGGTAATTGCGGCGCTTTCGATGGTGGTTGCCGTCACTAGATTTGCAGCGCAACGGTTGATTGATGATGGGATGGATCGGGAAACACGACGCCAGCAAACGTCATTCGTCGGCGTTCTGCTCGACTCGTGGGGCCGGATTTTGGGCAATTCGCCGGAGACGCCGCGCGCAATCCGGCTGGCGCCCGTCGAGCGCATCCTGATCATGGCGCTGGCCGCGTTTGCCATGCTGGCCGTTTCGTATATATCGGGCGAGATGATGGAGAAACTGGTGAACGGAATTGAAGTGACACAGTTTGAGGATCTCCGTGAGGTGATGTACCAGACGAATTTGTCGTTGATGCTGCCGATGGATGCGTTTCCGACGTTGGTTGTGTAGTGAGTAATTGTGTTCGTACTGTATAAAGGAAGAGATTTGAAGAGTTATTCCGTATTTTTTTCGAAGTACAGTCGCTCCAACATGGTCATTGATATATCGAAGTTTGGACCTGTTGATTTATCTTACTTGATAAATGAACTGAATGTTTTGGTCTATATGCGGAATCTGACCATTGTCAGTAGCCCACGAGAGGAACGTGCAGACCTTCTTCTGGAAGTTACCATAAACTAGCGCCTCACTTGGTGGCTAGTTGGTACCAAGTGGCAAATGCAATTTTCATGGCTAAACCGCGTTTATATTTGCCATTTCGTGCCCTGGGCAATCATAACGATATAATAAAGCCACATATTCAAACTTTATGAAAAAAATGTAACAAAAATTCAACACATTTCAGAACAAATTTCCATTAAAAATAGATATCGGATTGGGTCTACCGTTCACAAATGATACCGAACACGAAAAGTTATGATTTATGGACATCTATAGCTGGATAAAAAAGTTATTTTCATTCGAACGAAGAACAATATCTATCGGAAAAACCTGGATCCAGTCATCTTTTGTCATGTTGGCGCATAGTGTAATGATGAACAATTCTTTAAACTTGAAATTTTCTAACACGATTCTTTACCAGGAATAATTTTTGTTTACGACTTCCTGTTGTTCAATATCTTCAATAAAGCAACATTTCTCTGGAAGATAGACATGGGTACAAACCGTAACTCTACTACATGGTTCATTATGTCCCAGGAAAATCGGTGTTCTGATGCCACCACTCTCAAATAGATAACATTTTCCGGAAGTGCCATCTTTTAAATGAGGAATTATAAATTGTTATGACATTTCATGAAGTAATTTGAAAGTTATGCCGTTTATTGTAAACCGCGATTCATGAAATTCGGGCTAATGAAGAAGAGAGCATTTGGTTTCATGATGTAGCACTGTAATGATGGGAAAAGTGAGACTGGAGCCAATCCCCCCACCGAAGTCGATGTGCGCAGTCGACGCCTAAATGTATCGCTTTCTGACAAAAAGATCAACAACCAAATAATTTTGGAAAATGAAAAGTTCAACAGCTGAAGATTCCTGATTTCTGGGAGATATGAAAACAATGTTTAGAAATATCGAGCATGCGATTTTGGGAATAAGAGAGCATTCTGCGGAGAGGGTGACGCGAAAACTGACAATTGTCAAAATCAACAAAATGTCGATAATTTAATGATTGGCCAATGAATTGTGGTCTCATTCACGGTCTAATCCGTTTTAGACCCTTAGTGACTATTATCAATTTCCAAATTAAAAATAGTGTCTCCAGGGAAAGAATAAGGCAGTAAATATCGCGAAAAATTTAGATTTTGCAAGGGTTACCGCCAAACACTTTTCGAAGGTGATTTTGATATTTCAGGATCGCTGGATTTTGGCTATCGGCTTTGAATGAGACTATGTAAAGTAACCTATGAAGTTTTCATCAACAAGTTTGTGTTTTTAACACGTTTCCCGGGACTTAATTAACCATATAGTTTCAGATAGTTACTTTCCACCAAATCCGGGTTTGAAGTAATACAATTTTGAATTCCAATGTAGCAAGAAACTGAAGAAACTGGACCACAGACTAATCAAATCGGATATGAAGTCGGTGCAGTCGCAGATGTGGCAGATGAACACCGAGCAAGCGTACCTGGTGCAACGCTCAGACACGGGATTGTTACGAACAGGCCGCTTGCGACACAAAAATGGTCAGCCGGCATTTCATGTGGCCAAACGCATTTGTGGTGAATAAATGGAGGTGTTGACATTGCGAACAAATCTCTTGAAATCTAAAAGCTATGTTCTTCATCCAGTCAAGCGGCATATGGTTTTCCGGCATGTCCCGTGGTACATTATTGAACCGTTGAACACAATCACCAGTCGAATCGTCGAAGCGGGCCTGATGCAGCATGGCCAGTCAATAGCGGAGCACATGTTCGACGTTATGAACACTTTTCTGCTTTCCGCAGAGGACGAAGACGCAGGCGAGGCGAAGGGGAATGGCGAATGGTCAGAGGTTGATGAGACTTTCGTTTTTTTGTGGATCGGACATGCTATCGGAATGGGAATCGGACTCGTTATATTGGCACTGGAATGGCTAGTGTTTCGGAGCGGTCGTCGGCGTCGTGATGTAGTTGTTGAGATAGTTTGAAATGGACTAGATACTTATCTCGAGATACACGTTGATTTTGAATAAATTACGAAATGCAAATGCAAAGGTTCAAGGAATGCAATTATATTATTGAAATGCGAATGGAAACCGAATCACGCTAAACAAAACTGTCATCAATTGCATCCGTCGAAAATGCCATTTGATTGATTCGCATCACGTATCACGTTCCACTTATCATGCTGCACAATTAGGACCTGCTAATGGAATGAAATCGAATGAATTCGACAAAATCCGACAATTCGCAGACACTAAACATTCGTTTTCCACACCGCAATGATTCAACCCGTAACTAAATTCCAATCGCTCGTGCTGCCAGCCCTCCTGCTGTTCCTCGATCGAATGCGCCTCGAAAACCAGCACCGACACATATTCATCATGTTCGAGTCCGCTCTCAACGATCTGACCAGTGGCCTCCTGTTGGACAGCCAAAGTGTTACAGTGCTCCTAACATCGCTCGAGAATCGCCAGCCGGCCATGTCTAGCCAATGCAGCGAGTGCATTGTTCTCGTTCTGTTCGAATCGGATGTCAGCCAGATCTACAGCATAATTTTCGATCTTTCCGCCACCCATCAGCAGACCATTCTCGTGTACACTCGACCAATCCGGAACCATCAAGCGCCATCCCTTCGCCTGACCAATGGCCAATTGCCACGCGCACTGCTGATCACTGTCGCCGATGGCGCCGATCTCGAGGCCGACTCGACTCGCCTCCACTTCCACGTCTGGCCCATCCGCATCCCGAACACCGACGATAGCCTATCCGCTCAGTCGGTCAGCGCTAGCCAGCTGTTCGGACGCGATCGGCCGACGCATTTGTTCTGGAATTGCGTGCGTGATGCGCTGACCGAACCGCCCGTGTTCCGGGTCGATCTGGCCGCACCGGCTCACCGGAACGCATGCTCGAAGGAGGGTCACTGCGTGTACTTTGGTCCACTCGTTGTGCTGATGAAGCTCATCACGCTGCAGCTCTGTGTGGCTGGCGCCCAGTGTCGTTTGCCGCGCGTGCAGGCGTTGCATGATGCGGCGATGTTTCGTCAGTCGGTGACTGGCGCACGGCATGGGACACATGCGGGAGACGTGCATCCTCCGGACCACTTGGTGGACGGATTTCTGACGTATTACTTGGGAGCGGATTGGCTGGGTGTTGCAGCTGCTGCGGCTGGGTAGATATGAGTGAAATTATCGAAAAAGATGAATATTTTATGATGGCACGAAGTTCAAAACTGCTTTTGCTGACATTCATGCATACAATTTCGTCCATATCCCAGGCCTACAAATGTGTTTGTGAACATGTTAAATTGCAACACATTTTGTTTTGAGCGCGTGATAAAATACTCAAAATCCAACAAAATATATTTTTTTATGATGATATTTTTCATTCAAGTTCATTGCATTATTCTAAGTAATTTCATTTGTGGGTGAAGGGTGAATATATCGCATAACTCAACATAATAACAATCTGTGTTTCTTTTTTTGCCCCAAGTTTACGGGCTAGTCGTCACGATAAAGTTAAAATGAATAATAATTTGTTTATGTTGAATCATGTTAGTTATCGGAACAAATGATTAGGTTCTCCCTCTTGCATTAGGAGATCCTGTTGATCTTGAAGATTCAGTGCGATTGAGTGTTTAAAGAATTGTTCGTATCAGACGAACTAATCAGTGCATGATACATTTTTGACGTCTCAGACTCTGTCTACGAAGGGATGTCAGTATCTTTAACCCAAAATATTTCATGTCCATCGAAAAGTCGCTTCGGTAATCTGTTAGAGCTGAATATAGAATTTTATAGGCTAGGCTGCCCTGTGTCTCCTGGTGGCAATTTCATTTGTTTGTTCAAAAATGACCCGCTGTATAAAATTCATTTTATTTCATAGAAAAATATGCAGCGAACTCACATTTCGTGATGAAAGTACGGATTTGAAGGAAACAATTGAAGAATGCCACTCAGGATAGAAAACTAGATGCAAAATTAAGATATACCTACGTGTGTCATGATTCTTGCCAATGGGGCATGTGGCGGAAGTCATGAGCAGACCAAGTTTTTGTATTGGAGTATCGAAATATGGCATCTTTGACTGACTACAACTTTTCAGAGAAAGCCCTCATGTCGAAACTATCTTATATTTTTTCATCGTTCGATCACTACATTACTGCATCTAAACCAGGCCCGTCGCCAGGATTTCATTCTTGGGAGGCAGTTCGGTCAGTCAAACTTCACACACAACATGAAATTGCAACTTACACAACACAACTTCAAGATAGCTTGACAATCTATATCTACAGACTGTTCACTATATGACAAACCGGATTCGGAGTCCAAGGAAGAACAGTTAATGCATATGTCTCCCAGTTGACAAACAAGATTCGAAATCGAAGCAGATCCATTTGGCTGTAGCATGTACCTCATATATGATCTCTCGATCATCTTAACAGGCTATACAGAGCGTTTTCATAGCGTATCGAGATGATCTGATTGAGATGTTGTGGGGACATCTCATCACGCATATTATGTACGGTGTCAAATGGTGTCAATCCTTATATATATGTTGTCAAATGTGTTGAACATTTCTAGTTTTTATTAGTCGTGTGACGTATCCCACCACACATCGACGCGAAATAAAAATTAGTTCAACTACACAAGACTGCCGCGGCAATCGTCACATGTGCTCCACCGGTCACCGGCAGCTGAGCAGATAATCCAGCAAAAGGGCAGTGCCCGTGCCGTGGCGGTAGATGAAGCGGACCGGCACCGAAGAAGAAGAAGGCGAACAAACCGAAGGACGAAGCGGCCTCACACACGACCGCCGCCGAAGCGTGCGATGCTGCCGGCGACAAAAAGAAGATAAAAAAGACCAAGACAGAGCGCGAGGCCGAAAAAAGGCTGAGATGAAGGCCGGAGTGGCGGAGAAAAGGGAGAAGGGCGGCATGACATGAATGAACGACTGACCAAGGTCAAGGAGGAGGCGAAAGAGGCCAAGAGGCCCCCACTTTCTATTTCGGCTGACAGCGCTTCAAAGATGAGCGCATCCGACGCGAGGAGGAAGCCGAGGACCTGCGTCTCGAGAACGTGCGCCTCGAGGCCGAGAAAGAGGGAAAAAGCCGTGAAGCAGGAGCACAGCTGTTCACCGCCAAGCAGAAGCACGACAAGGCGTGAGCGGGTGCGTCGCTCGAGTCGCTGCACACCCAGGGAATCGAGTCGACAACCGAAGCCCGTGCGCCTGGGCATATGTACCCAGACCAAGAATGCGCAGACGCCAACCGAAGAGGAGGCCGCTGCGGCTGCCGCTGGCGCCGCTGTCTCAGTAGGGTGTTTTAGTTTTAATTTCATTATAATTTTTTACAATAATCGTAATGAAACATATTCATTACACAAACTTAAATGAATACAAATAATAAAACAAACAATCGTATCGCGAATATTTGTTTTAAATATAATTGGGAAAGACAATATTGGGAGGGGAAATTAATAAGGAGAAATGTGGGAGGGGAACAATGCCCGAATTTCATCTGTG
>CAXHKQ010000079.1:0-11828 GCA_964017145.1 Agrocybe praecox
TTATTGACATGTTAATTTATTTTATCCGTTGGTTTGTATATTTATTTATTTATATCTATAAGTAGGTATTTATTCAAATTTTCGTGTTATTTTATATATTTGTTTTTTTTTTTGTAAATATTGTAAATTATATGTCTTTAATATATTTAGTGGTATCTAACTTGCATCTAGTCGTTAAATTATCGTCTCAAGAAGTCGTCAGCTGGTGTCCCCTAGCCCCATGGGCTAGTTACCCGTGGGGTTAGGTTAAAAACAAACAACTCAGAGCCGCAGAACAAATGCCTCGGATGAACGGATCTCCTTTATGACGACCAATGCGCGAAAACGGACACGGATTGGGACGTGGAACGTGCGGACCCTCAACTCACCGGGGAGTCTTGCACAGGTGGCGGCTGAGTTCAGCAACTACAAGCTGGACGTCCTCGGACTGCAAGAAATCCGTTGGACGTCCAGCGGGCGAACATCGGTTGTCGAGTGGACAGACACTGCTCTACTCTTGTCTTCCGGAAAACGGAGAGAAGGAGCAGTGGCGTCGGGCTGTTACTAACACCTGCAGCTCGGCGCAGTCTCATGGGTTGGAACCCCCGTCTCAGACAGAATTCTGTCTGCACGTTTTCGTAGTAATACTCGAAGCGTGACCTTGGTCACCGTCTATGCACCTACAAATGATGCAGATGACGGGGTCAAGGAGAGCTTTTACACCTTGCTCTCCGAGACCATGGCCGAGGTTAGACGGGGGTGACATTAGGATTGTACTGAGCGACGTCAACGCAAAAGTAGGCAGCTCCCGCACGAACTGGGAGCACGTCATGGGCGATCATGGTCTGGGAGTGATGAACGAAAACGGAGAATTATTCGCCGAATTTTGCGCTCATCACTCCTTGACTATTGGCGGCACGATTTTCCCCCACAAGGATACCCATAAAGGAACTTGGGTTTCCCCGGGGGGTCGTGTCGTCAACCAGATCGACCATGTCGCTATAAGCCACAGTTGGCGTCGCTCTCTTCTGGATGTCCGTGCTCGTAGAGGCGCGGACATCGGAAGCGATCACTACCTGGTGGTCGGAGAATTCCGACTCCAGGAAAGACCCATGAGACCTGTCTTATCTCGACAGCCGAGGATGAACGTCGAGTTGCTGAACAGGCCAGCAGTAAAAGAACAATTCATTTCTCAGCTCAACAGCGAGTTGCAGGCAGTGCAACCAGCACTGTCTGCAACTGAGAAATGGTGTTCACTGCTTGGTGCATACCAGCGCACCGGCCACCAACTTCTACGTCCCAACCAATCGAGAAGGAAGGGATGGATATCGGACACTTCCTGGAGCAAGATTCAGGAAAAAAAAGGCAGCTTGGATCTCACTGCTAAATTGCGACCGACAGAAACCGTTCTGTTCTCTCCTCTGCGTACAGAGATCTGCAACGTCAGACTAAGCGCTGTGTTAGAAACGACAAGCGGCGATTTGTCAACAACCTAGCCACCGAAGCACAGCGCGCCTCTGACGCTGGCAATTTGCGTAAGACTTACCAAATTGCCAAGCAGATCTCTGGAAGAAAACCTCCTGCTAATCGTCCTGTGAAGGACCTTAGCAGGAAGAATTCTAACGTCTGAGGAGGGAACACCTGGGAAGATGGACAGAACACTTCCAAAGTGTTCTAAATTGTGAACCAACACCACACGCAAGCCATCTTCCCTGGGTCGCACCAAATAGTGGGGCATGGAGTTTCAACACCGATGCCCCCACATGCAGTGAGATCAAAAAAGCACTTCAGCACCTGAAAAACAACAAAAGCTCCTGGCCTAGACGGTTTGCCAGTCGAGCTGCTGAAGGCCGATACTGATCTGGCCGCGCAACCATCTGCGGCCATTGCTCCAGGAAGTGTGGGAGTCCGAAACCATCCCTTCCGGATGGAATGATGGTTTGGTTGTGAAGTTGCCAAAGAAGGGAGATTTGAGCAACTGCTCAAATTGGCGAGGCATCACGATTTTAAATACCATCTCTAAAATCGTGGGCTCACATAATAAACGGCCGGTTATCGCCAGAAATTGACTGTGCATCTACGCCAGGAGCAAGCCGGCTTTAGGCCGGGGAGGTCCTGCGTAGATCACATCAACACTTTGCGCATCATCATCGAGCAAAGTGTCGAACTACGGTCGTCCCTGTACATGCTGTTCATAGACTTCGAAAAAGCCTTCGACAGTATGGACAGGGATTTTATGTGGGCAGCCCTGTCTGCGTACAACGTCCCGACAAAACTCCTTAATCTGATTAAGGAGTTATACCGGGACTGTACAAGCAGAATAATGCACGCCGGACAAATCGGAGAACCTTTTCCGATCAAGTCCGGTGTAAAAACAGGGCTGTGTCTTGTCCCCGCTCCTCTTCGTTATAGTATTGGATTACGTCATGCGCTCTGTCGACCAACTTAAATTGGGTCTTAGCTGGCGTATCCTTGGCGCTCCACTTGGTAACCTCGATTTCGCAGACGATATTTGTCTGCTGTCCTCACCGATTTCCCGACCTGCAAAATATGCTCAGCACAGTGGTGGACTTCGCCAAATGTGCTGGGCTGAAAATAAACGTGGTGAAGACGAAAGTCATTCACCTAGCTGGGCTTGGACCAGGAAGAGCCAACCCAGCAGCAGATCGGCTGAAGATCGGTGAGGAAGAAATCGAGGAAGTGGAGCGTTTCTGTTACCTGGGCAGTATTATAACGAAAGATGGCGGAGCTGAAGTTGACGTGACGACACGGATCGCCAAAGCTAGAGGAGCATTTGCAAGTCTAGCTAACATTTGGCGATCCACAGAACTCTCACAGAAACTGAAGCTCCGGATCTATGCATCAAACGTCCTTGCGGTCCTGTTGTACGCGAGACCTGGATGGTGACAAACACCATCTCGTCTAAAATCCAGGTCTTCGTCAGTCGCTGCCTCCGACGTATACTGAAAATACGTTGGTATGACAGGATCACAAACGACCAAGTGCATAGATTAGCGGGTATCCCTCCGATGGCAATTCTCATGAAAAAACGCAAATGGAAATGGGTCGGCCATATTCTTCGACGTGGCTGGAACAACATCGCTCGCCAAGCCCTGGAGTGGGAGCCCCAGGGCAGTCGAAGAATAGGCCGACCGAGTATGACGTGGAAAAGGTTCTGCCATAGCTGAGGCAAAGAAGAGGGGTTTGCTCTGGCGCGAACTCGGAGCTTTGGCCGAGGACAGGGCTAAATGGCGGACCTGGACCGAAGGTTTTTGTCCTGTACCCAACGCCCCTTGTAAGTGGATGTATGTATGTATGTACTTCGATAGCTTTGCTGAGTTTCAGATACTAGTTCACTGTACTTATCAACATATTGAAGCACATATTCTGTAAATCACCTCCGAAGAAGTTATGCTATATTTGGTTGTTTTATTGCGAATAACTGGTTGCATCTTATCATTTGAACATATTTCTATGGAGAAGAGCCATCTTTACGCAATAGCATTGCGAAGTTTCATAAGTGTGTGTGTATCAGTGCCGCACTGAAAGCAAGCAACATATTACAGTGGGAAACGATATGAAGTTATCAAGATTTATGCTGAACTTTGGGTATCATTTGCAGAGAACTCGGTGGATGGAATGGACTGAATCTTGTAAAATTTTCCAGAGCCATCGTTCCTCAATAGATCTGCGAAGTTTCGCACGTGAGTTCAACATAGTTTTCAACATATTGAAATACATAGTTAAGCGAAAGTAAATACAAAATACTATATGCTGCAAGCGCGCGCACATGGCTTGCAAGTGGCAGCCAGCAGCCAGCCAGCCAGGCTGAGGGCAGGCTAACGACATTGCACAAACACTGCGTCAACTCGCACGACCACGACAACCGAACGCCAACGACATCGCGTTGAATTTCATAACATAATCGATAGGTCATTTGCACCGGAGCTCGCGCCGAGCATATACTGTAATATTGCTTTTTTTTCGTCTGTGTATAGTGTACATAAGTGCCTTTATACGGCTGCGGCGGGAATCGCGTGGATGACACAGCGCAATTGAATGGCGTAATATTTGTATAAAGGTATTCGGTGTAAAGTGTTCGATGCTCGACTGTGCGGGCTTTCGTCGCGTGTCGGTGTCGACAACGACGAATGAATCTCGACCTAATAAAATTGTGTGTGCGTGCGCCGGCGAGCGCCAAACCAGCGAGGCGCGAAGCGCGAACAATACGGCTCAATGCGCATTGCGCGTGCGTGTGCACTTTATGCGCGCGAGCAAACGATCGTTTTGTTTGAATGTTTTGGGTTGAGTCGTCGCCGAAGCGTGCAGCAGAGAACCCGGAAAATTGAGCGATCAATTAATCGGATAGCATATCATATAATAGCATTGTCGTATATATCGGTGTTGTTTTTAATAACACGTTCGGCACGACGTCCTTGGACATTTAATCGAAAATTGCACAAGTTTGTGTGTCTCGTCGCAGTATGCAAATCCGTCGTGTGAACGAAATATCTCCAAACGATCTCTCTGCGGAGGCGCTGGCGTTAGCTAGAAAATACTATATGTATCGAACTGTGTCGTGTGTGTTTCCTGAACACACACACGCGAATACCCATTCCGAGAAATATACTAATTCGGTGACGTACGAGTCTCAAATATGCACACGACACGACTATAAACGAATAACACATGCGAGATATCCAGATTAGCATAAATCATTTTGGGAGCTCGTCGCTTATTATCATTTTCGCTTTTATAGTCCGAACGGACAGACGAAACACTGACGACTGATCGAGACAATGCTGCGAGACAGACAGACAGCGATTTCGATTTGAATCGAATGAAACTGAAATCATCTTCCTAGTTCGCTTTCGGGCCAAATTGATGGAACTTTCGATCTGATTTTCCTAGTTTCCAGTGCGAGAATGATGTCGAATGTTTATTCATTACATTTCATGCATACTCGACACAACTAATAATACACTTGTGTTCCAGATGATTAGCATAAATAATTTCAGAGCTAGTCGCTTATTATCATCTTCATTGGTCAATTTTAACGCCCGAGCGGACAATAATACAGGATGTCTGTTTGAAACAATAAAAAGGCACCGACCGACAGACAACCACAACACCGATTTGAATACAATCGACTGGAACTGAAATCATCGTCGTTAAACTGTTTACATCAGACAACCACAGACTAACAGACTAATGGTTTATTTACACACTAGGGATGTGCATTGAAAACTACGATTTTTTCGTGAAATTGAAAGACTTGTCACTACGGTTAAATATAAATTCAGATCACCATGATATTTTTCGGAAGAAGAAGTACCAGAGAATGCTCTTTTTCGCCACATACATCGACATCTTTGGGCTCAAATAACAACCAGACGATAACATCTAAACACAAATTGTGATTTGACCTCTTGTAGCTGCGCTCAAAACCTTCAAAACAAGCCATATTTCAGGCCATTATGTCAACGCGTTCGGCAGAGATGCCTCTTGTAACATAATCGTAGTTTTCAATGCACACCCTTAGTGAATCGCACTTGCCGCGCACATGCACTCAACTCACCTGCAGTATGAATCCCAACGAGGTGGCCAGGAACACAATCACATCTTGGATCGTATTAATCGCCGCTCGCCAGGCATTCTCGCCGGCCAGTCGCTGTTTCTTTGTGCTTTGACTCCGGTCGTTCTGAGGCGCCATCGTTGAAGCTGACTGATCGCCAAACAATTTATCACCGTTCGAGGTGGCGGCGTACTTCTTGATATTCGCTGCTGTCATAGTAGTGCGAAATATACGGCGGAGGACCGGCGGCAGATAGACACGACCGACTCGCGCGACGACCGAACTGGGTGTGAGTGGCGACAAAGAACCGTGCGAGCAGCTTTGACTACGCGTTGACTGAATCGGCGCTCTGAATCAGCGCGCGCCGATGTTTGGGGTGGGGGATATTTTGTTGGGTGTGCGTGTGCGTGTTTGTTCTACCCACGCCCGTGTGCACTATTAGTAAGAGTGTATGACCTAACTGCAAGCAGGCGGCAATAATTGCATTAGTATATACCGCGATTGATAACGATGGCGTGTGTGATTCGTTTGTCGTGTCGCGTGTAATGCAATTACTAAACACTCGCGCGTATTATCCGGACGTTCACTTTTGAATCACTCGAGCGCGAAGGCGGCGGCTGCGGTTGAAGCGACCACTTGGCGTCGTGTTGGCGCGGCGATATGGTGCAAAAAAAAAACACAGACTCGTTCACTCTCTCCTCTGTCAAACAACAAATCAATAGCGTCGTTGAGTGTGTGACCACAACACATAAAAACAGGCGGCACACGCGCTCGTAGATGTTTAGACGCACATACAGACGCACAAACGCGGTTATCTGTATAACACATACACAGACACACACCGTAAATGTTGAGGCGACGAACGGTACGAATTTAATCCGGTGCCAGGCTGCAGCAGAGAGTGCGATCTTTTCCCGATCGAATGCAGAAGCAAACTGACAGGCTCGGTGTGCAGCACACCGGTGTTCAATGTTCACAACCACCACCACCACCACTCACTCATACCCCACTCCAAAATTCAACCACCACCGACACAGTGTGTCAAGCACTCGTCGCCGTATACATGCGCAAAAGCACATGCAATACACCACCACTTCGTCGACTATACACCGCAGACAGCAACAACATCAGCAGCAACAGCAGCCACCGCAATCAGATTGGAAGTATGTATACTCTGTCTGAACGTCTGTGTCTTGCTTTATACCTATCAGACACACACCGCTTCGAAGCACGTCGAAAACTCAGACGACGACGACGACGACGACGCGGAAAAAAACAATAATAAACCACGCGATTGAATATGTATGCTCATGCCAATTTGTGCACACGTGTTTTATGCTGGAGAACACACACGAGTGGACTTATGATGTCGGACGGAACGGCAGACAGAATAACGCTCCAGCCCCATTTTTATCTGCTCTATTGTCTTTCTGAGCATTGAAATAATATGAAAAACAATTTTGTTTATTTCCGACATTTATTTTGGGAGCCAGGCCTTAGCGAAAGTAGGCCGTTTGTATTCTACGGCTTTTCTGAGAAACTCATTTTTACCACATAAAAGTGTTATTATGTCCGATATATAAACATGTTTTTGGAATTATTATATTTTCAGCTGATAGAGAAACCCAAAATCTACAAATGACACCTTCGACATTATTTTTGTTTGTATGATTAGTGTATAATAACAACGTAAAACTAGTTTTGCTAATCTTATATTGCAGCGTTTAATTTGGACGTTGCCATGTTCAAAAGCCAGACATCCAGAAAAAACGTTGACTACATATACAAAAATGTGCAGAGTTATTGAAGACGGATAGATCTCCCAAATACAAAAAGATCGGTGTTCTGGTGCCACCACTCTCAAATCGATATTATTTTCCGGAAGAGCCATATTTTAAAAGAGAAATAAAAAATTGTCATGAAATTTCATGAAGTAGTTTGATAGTTATGCCGTTTATTGTAACACGCGGTTCATCAAATTCGGGTTAATGAAGAAGAGTGAATTTCGTTTCTTGATGTAGCACTGTTTTCTGATGGGAAAAGTGCGGCTGGAGCCAAAACACGTCTTACTTCGTGTGGTGCAGGTACTTCCCCATCCGAAAACAGAAATCGATATTGTTTTCCAAAAATCTGTAGTCGACGCCTAAATGTGTCGGTTACTGACGAAAACATCAATAAGTCCTCCAAATAATTTCGGAAACAGGAAAGTTTGACAGCAAAAGATTCCTGATTCTCTGAAGATATGAAAACAATGTTTAGACATATCGTGCATGCGATTTTGGGACTGCGAGAGCATTTTGAAGAGATGGCGCAGCGATTACGCATAAACTGACAATTGTCAAAATCAACAAAATGTCGATAATTTGACGATTGTCCTATGAATTGTGGTCTTATTTACGGTTTTATTCGTATTCGGCACTAAGTGACTACTATCAATTTCCAAATTCAAAATGGTGTCTTCAGGGAAAGAATGAGACAGTCTAAATCGCGAAAAATTGGGATTTTGCAAGGGTTTGCGCCAAATACTTCTCGAAGGTTATCTTGATATTTCAGGATCGTTCAATTTTGGCTGTTCATCAAAAAATTTGTGTTTTCATCACTTTCCCCGAGACTTAGTGAACCATGTAATATGCTCATTTGTTTCGCATACACGAGTTCTTTCTCAGAAAACATTGACATTACATGAAAGACAAATTTGAATATTGAAAATTAAAATATTGTAAAAAAGAAATCAGGTTTTTTTTCAATACAATGAGTCGATCAGCACCAATCGCCTTGACCGCGATGTTTTACTATTGGTTCAATATAACTACTGTTATGAGTATGTAAACTTGTTTTGATTTATATCTTTGTGATTATGATTCTTCAAAAATATATATTCAATATTTCGTTTGAAAATACAAGTCCACAAGTGTATGCGCATGCGCAAGTTGACGGTCGTACATTGCTGTGAACTGTGGGGACGACGGAAAATCAATTCAAACAGCTGATTTGCATAGAAAATCATGGACATGCAGGTACAAAAAGAACAAAATATTATGAAATATACCTTATATAGTTTGAATACCATATAAATAAAATCGAAACTCCAATACATTTTTATCTTCACAGCACAATGGTTCGCCTCACATTGAAATACACTTCGAAGCATAAAAGCTCTTTGCTTGCTCAGCCCACAAAACGCCTACATGCCAACGATTCAGCTGTCGCGTTTCGTTTCGAGGGTGCGTGTGTGTTTATCGAAACATACCGATTTATTGCGATTCCGAAACTAGCTAGTTAGGAAACAAATCGATATCATACCATTGTACCACAATTCAGCACAGATCGACTTGAAAACTCAACGACCAATGCAACGTGAATCGAGCTCAGCACTCGATAGTCATAGAAAAAGTGAATGTTGGAAAGCCCGTTTCGAGCTGAAATTCGAAAGTTTGGCCGGCGAAAATTTCCGCATATTCTGCAGAACCCGATCAGATCGATAGCAACGCTGTGTTGCGAATTTATTGGCTAACGATGCGCGAGCGCTCGCAACGTTTTGCGGTTCGTGTTCAAATGGCCGCAGTCATATAGTCATATTGCACGCTGTTTCTGGTTATACGACGTGCATGCCCATATATTACGTTCATTTATTTCGTGGAGTAGTATAACACATATTTGGCCCATAAACAGCGCGTGCAACAGATAGAAATTGACGATCGTTATAACACACATTTATGGAGATGAATAGAAAGGATATGCAAATCAAATCGAATTAAATCCGCGAGACATTTCGCGTGCATGCACTATAACCTATGCTAGTATAATATACCATACATAGTCCGATGCGCCAATTGATAACGCTTTCACTCGCATCTGCACCGAAAAAGCGCACGTAATTCGAACAAGTTCAAGGCCATTCGATTACCTACGGTACTCTCAGCGCTGACGTTGACGTACGAGAAGCATTCATTACGACACGGACAGCATAAAAACGATTCACCGCAAGTCGCACACACAGGTAATAATTACTCAATCAATCGATGCTGGCATACCGCTAACCGGGCAAAATCGCTGCGCAGCATACACGACGAAAAAGACGACGACGAGTTTGAGTTCGATGACTTGTGGTTATAATTTAAGAGGTACACACACATCATAATTTATCATAAGTGTTACATTTGCTCAATGAGCAAAATCAATAAGCCAACGGCAGAAATATTGCAACATTGACATCCTCTGTTTGTCACATACTTGATTTAAAGACATTAGCATATTCTGATGACCTGCAAATTGGGTAGCGGCGTTGAAATGAATTGATGAACGAACGGTTCAATTGTTATTTTTCACGCTGAAAAACTATTAGCTAAAATAACGACGGTCACACATCTTTCAACGTATCATCTGGCCACAAAAAGGTGTCAACATCAAACAAAAAGCCATCGCCAGCGAAGACAAAAACGTGCGCAAATATGGGCGACGATATTTGAGCATTTGAGCATTTGAGCATTTGAGCATTTCTTCCATTCACACCGATTCACATTAAAGTATCCAGTCACACGGTTTCGAGCATTAGGTAATAAAAAAAGTTTACCATCAGCGAGCATGCATATCGGTAATATTTATCAACGGCAAACATGCCAACATGCATAACTGCATCACTCTTTTATTCGATTAAAAAACAAGCAGTACTTGCCAAAAAATTCAAAAAAATCCGCATGCATGCGAGTCGAGTGCGCTTGGATGCGCATCGTCGAACTGCTTCTTACCTACCGATCAGGGTCTGCAAAGTACTGGTACTCAATATGTGCAAACCAAATGAGGAGGGCAATAACTTATTACAGCACATTGCGCTAGTGAATTCGTTTTTCTCTGTTGCCAATTGGCATTCGTCGAAAAAAAAATGCAATCGACAACTTTCCTACTTTGATGATAGCCGTCGCCGTCGATGTAGGAATTGCAGAATGAAGTAGACTAACGACTCTAGCGAGCGAAACTTTCAAACACGCAATCCGGTGCATGCTCGCGAGTTGGACACACACATTCTACAACTACTATATAATTGATATATTATTATGTTTGCGCATACATTTCATTCGTCAGTGTGTGTGCGATCGCGGCTCCGATCGTGAGTGCGCATATATCTTCTGTCGACATATGTCGCGCGTCTTTGTCGCTTGTCTCCGCTTGTCGCCAGCGCGCGCTTTTATACCTGTGTTAGAAACGCACGTTAGTGAGACTCGTTTGTGC
This sequence comes from Agrocybe praecox, assembly GCA_964017145.1. Classification (NCBI taxonomy): domain Eukaryota; kingdom Fungi; phylum Basidiomycota; class Agaricomycetes; order Agaricales; family Agrocybaceae; genus Agrocybe; species Agrocybe praecox. Next base: position 10,784 of record CAXHKQ010000079.1, read on the forward strand.
GCGAACACAGCGCGAAATGTGTGTATCAGGTGCGCATGTTTGAAATGACGTGCAATACGAAATTATTTGAGAACAATCAGATGTATTCTCTGTTCGTAAAAGATCTTGTCTTGCTCGTATATAACAGAAAACTATGAAACTAGTGAAGACACTTGTTCAAAATATAAAAGTTATCATAATCCAGGTTAGATATACAAATCGTGCAAGACAAAAAATGTGTTTTATAAAGTCTCAGTATCGTCTTATAGATAGCATTGACTTTTACCTCACAAAACTAAAAGCCAGATCAATTTTTGTTTGCCACGATCACATCATTACAATTCTCGAATCCTACAAAAAACAGAAAAAAAACAAATCCTCACGAATGTCAGTTGTATCAGTTTCAGTCCGTTTTTAACTACACTAGCGGAAACAATTAAAGGATATTTTTTTTACCCGAATTTTGGCTGTTTTTTGAAGCGCTGTATCTTCATTAATAATCGTCGTATCGGAGTCGGTCTAAAAGCTACTTCAAGCTTGAAGTTTCTAGTTTCGAGATCTTGTGATAGTTTATTTTTCAGAGCCACGTGTATCGTACGGTCGTAAGGAATACAGTGAGTAAAACTTTTTTTATTTTTTTCGTTTTTGTTCATTGTGCACGAACTTCGTCTGAGTGGCGTAGGGGTAGAGTGCCTGCCTCACGATTGGAAGGCCTGGGTTCGAATCCCGGTATGGATGCGGGTTTTTTCTTCTAACGATGATCCAAGGAAGGATGTTAAATGTTGCCTAGGGTTGCTCTTTGGAGCGCTGTGCTAACCACATGGTCTCTGGAAAACCCGAATCGGTTATGAAGCCCTGCTACTCTTCATATACAAAGGAGTATAAAAGGGAGGCCAAGACCCGTCACGGGTTGTAGTGCCGATAAGCAAGCAAGCACGAACTTGGAAAAAATTATTACAACTCAACCGCCATATGGAGCTGATAACGTGTTCGTAACGTGTTCGTTAACTTGCTTGTCGTTGAACTCGATGCGATTTTTTGTTCACTGAGATATCGCACTTTGAAT
>CAXHKQ010000080.1:0-11975 GCA_964017145.1 Agrocybe praecox
GAATCAATTTCGAAATGACAAAATGCAATCGATTTGGCTATATTTTTGCTGAACATTATTACATTGCATCGGGTCTATGATTCAAGCTCTACTCCAAAAACCAAGAGCATGTTTTCCCGACGATTTTAAAATAGTGGGAGGCGTGAGATAAATTTCGCTTCATTCGATTTTTTCTACATCAAGAATTTGCGATTTCAAGCACATTAATGGGAGATGATTTGTAGTAGCAAACACACCAAAAATACATATAGGGTTATAACTTTTGAATTCAAAGCCATACCGGAACATAATTTATTCTAGAAGTAAGATTCCTAAATGCATACAATTTCCAAAATTATGTTGAATATCGTCATTTTAAAGGCCTGAAATAGTCCATGTAAAACTTGACCCACCTTACCCTACTATACATATTTTGCACCATAAAGCATAATCTGCACGCGCAGATGTGCCGCCACCGCCACCCTAACCAGCATAATCTTTCGAATAGTTAGTCTGGGCCCCCACATTAGTATGTATAAATAAATGTAAACCGTAGCTACACATACCACCCAAAACCACCCCCAACCAACCAACCAACCACTCCTCTGGGCGATAAACCGTCCGACCCGCACGCGTCGACGTGAGCAACGCGCGATATTAGTATGTATTACCTCTATCATTGTGTGCGCGTCGGTTGGCGAGGGTCGCAACAACGCCACCATTCCGCCTTTGGTTGGCCGTTGCCTTGCGACACCGACGACCAACGACGGCCAACCCATTCCATCAGTGCACGCGCGGCGCGAGCGCTCCCATCGTTTGACGGCGGGGCGTTGGGATGCTGTGCAGGGTGCGCTGGGTGCTGCTCAAACTAAACACACACACACACGCATACAGGTCACAGCGATTCGGTTGTAAGGCTGTTGGGATATATTTCAAAGAAATAAATATCAATTTAAATATTTGGTGCCGATATAAAAAAACACTTATTGGCGAAGGTTCATGAAGTTTGAAATATTGAAATTTCCCCAGCAATCTAGACTAAAATGTTTATATGTTATTCCTTCCGCTGTCACTCGGGTTCTGTTCTATTCTAGTTAGAATTGAGCCTTATTCACTCACTCACGACGCTTATAAATTAATAATTTTATGGCACTACAACCCATTACAGGTCTTGGCCTTCCTTCCATACTCTCCGTGTATGTGAAGAGTAGCAGGGCCTCATAATCGGTTTTGGGGTTTAAAGATGCCATGTGATTAGCACAGCGATCCCAAGAGTAACCCTAGGCAACATTTAACATCCTTCCTTTGGATCATCGTTAGAAGAAAAAACCCGCACCCATACCGGGGATTCGAACCCAGGGACCGATCGTGAGACAGTGGGATTCCGATGGATTCCGATCGTGAGACAGGCTTGATCGTGAGACAGACGTCGTCTGAGTGGCGTAGTGGTAGAGTACCCCTACGCCACTCAGACGACGCTTATTCCAGGACTAGCCGATTTCTAGCGAGAGTCTTGACCTGCAGCTATTTGTTGTTAGCTATTTCAAGTTCACTCTTCAGTGATCTCTTCCAGGTGTTCTTTGGTTACCTTTTCTGACCGGGTTCTGGTCGGTGCTCTTGCGGAATATATGACCTATCAACCTCCACTTCAGTCGGAGAATCGTCAGCTCCACTCATTCGAACCACGTTCGTCGCTACAGCTCGTCGTTTCTAATGTGATCAATAAGGCGAATGTGCATGATACAAATGAGACATTGATAGGCAAATGTCTGCAGGCTGTCCATAATCGATGATGCGGTTTTCCATGTTTCGCCACCGTACAACTGGACCGACATAACGTTCGACATGAATAACCGCAGATTCAAGTCGCACGACATCGTTGGAGATGCCCATATTCATCATGCCAAAAGCTTGGCGAGCATTTACTATCCGGTTCTCGAAACACAGTTTGGCTCCACCGTCCTTGGCTCACCGTCGTGGGTAAGTCGCCTCAGCTTCTCCTCCACTGCGCTTCTGGAACTTCCAAACAGTCAATGTCGTCCACGAAGTCAAGGTACTAGAGGCTCGTTCTATGCAGATGTTCAACCCCGGAACAAGGAGGACGAGAAGCGGTAAGAGTATGCAGCCTGATTCACTCCAGACGCTACATGGAACTCCCATCCCAGTCTGTGCAAAATCCTGCAATTCGTTCCATGGTACAGCTTCCATGGAATACCGACATTATCCAGCATCTCCAATTAAATCGCATCGATCTAAGCTATCGAAAGCACGTTCGAAGTCCACGAATATCGGGATTACTTGGGCCTGCCACTCGTTTGACTGCTCTACGATAATTCGGCTCCAGGATCCTACTCAATATGGTGTACATGAAGGACGAGACGACTATGTTAACGTTGTATTGAGCCTATATCAACAAAAACCTTCTTTCTTCAGGAATTTAAATATAAATTGCCCAACTCGTACCTACTAAAATGTATCCTGAAAGTCCGAAAATAGTGAACAAGATGAGCTGAGAATGGTTTAATTCATCCGTTCCACCTCTTTACCTTAAATTTGTGTTCAAAGATATCACCGTACAGAATCCTGTGAACTCGCATTACACAATTTGTTAACTGAAATGCAATCACCGAGTGTACAATCTGAGGTATCAGAAGGAATAGAGATTCGTGATTTCCCAGTAAACACGCAGCCCTATCCAGTATAGAGTGCGGTTCGTATACTCACTCTCAGCTCAGCTCAGCTTTGTGCATCGCGTTTGTGCCTTGAACGTGATGTGGCCGTACGTACACAGTACGTCGTTGTTTATGCCAACTGGGCGGCGGTTGGGCGGACGTGTGGCGGCACCGACGACGACCAACGACCGACGACGACGACGACAACGAGAGGGATTGTTAGAGTGCGCATATTACGGATTCAATGGCTGCATAATGGACACAATATAGTTCTATCTGATGCTTTGCTTTCCTATATTACGACGCTGCCCATTGTGTGCTGCTGCTGCTGTTATTTACTCTAACCGAACACATCGTCTCACACATCGCTCACACTATATGGTATGGTTGGTATACTGTTGAGCGATATGCATTATTTATATAGCCATCATCGTGTCACCGTTTCGTCGGTATACGCTCGCTACTCGCAATTCGTTTCCACACACACACACACACGTCGTGAAACACTAGATGGGTATATTGCCGTATTATTATGATGGCAGCACAGTATTGTTGTCATGACCTCAACGACAATTTTAGCACGTCGCGCGTTTACGAGGAAAATTGGAAGGAAGCCGGAGATGAGCGCGTTTGCTGAGCTGGCTGCGCAGATGTTGATGCGAAGGTGATCGATTCGTGATAGGCCGTAATGCATTCTGCGAAACTATCGCTCTCATCCTCTAATGTGTTTTGCGTTAACGTTGAGCACAAATTGGAGCAAATTGCCTGTTTTATGAAGCGCATATGCAATACAGTCAGGTATCCTCTCAAACGGGCCAGGTCTTCGCATCAGTTTGGAGTTCGGACCAAAGTCATTAGTTGGAACGTTTCGCAGAATTCGCTAATCAAGCACCACTTGCGCAGATTAATCAACTTCAATTGGGCGTTGAATGAATTTTCCAACCATACAATTCAGCAATTCACGGAAACGCACGCGAATTCGCATTAAACTGGCGGGCATTCTGCTTGCCGCCGGCATCCTTTATATCCATTAATTTGGCCACAATTTCGGACGGATGAGTGTTTGGCATGGTGTGTGCGTGTGCTAGGCCCGGAAGTTGAGGGAAACTCACTTCGTCTGTTCAATTCGTATGAACTCTAAGCGTTTCCTCTATTTATCTTCGTACCCATATTTCTTAATTTTAAGTTGAAACTGCTTGCTTCATGTTTAAAGACCTGCATATCATGTTTTTATGGCCCTGGCGTTCCTGGCATTGGTGTATGCACAACATTACCAACAGAGAATAAACCGGCGTGACGTCATTAAATGCTGTGCCACCCCCAACCTGCCGACTCGACTCGATTCGATTCTCGCTCTCCAAAATGGCTCTCTCTTTTGAGACTTGAGACTTGAGACTACGTCACCGATCGTCGCCTGGACTTCAGGACTTGCCGAACCGACGTCGAACAGTCACTTGGCCACGTTCGTTTGCATCGGACGCGCATTTCCAACCCAGCCAAACAGCAACATTCCGTGTTTCGGTCCATCGTTTGCCAGTTTATTGTCGGCCGTTCGTTGGAGCACGCGTACGCGATTTTCTCGAGTCCGCGATTCGCTAGCGAATTTCTGACTATAGAAACAGTTTGATGTGGAGAGTGCGAGTTTGTGCGTGAATTTCCATGAGCGTCTGCATGTGAATTCGTGCATCAGTATCGGCTGCATCGGCATGTTTGTTCGAGTGTAACAAATTGCATACAAAACTGTTTGTTCAGAACAATCAGCTTACACACATCGATTCATATCTGCATACTTGACTGTGCATATTTGAGTGACGTGGTTTTGTGCATTGGAAGCAGTCTCGGCGTTCCGCGTTCATCGTGTGTGACACATGACACCAATTGCATGGAAACAATCAGCTTACAAATCCCATCGACACATACGGCACGTCGTCGTGAAAGCGACTTTTCCCCGAATGCACTGACATTCTACACTATCTCCAGAGACGAGCAGCGAACGTTTCGCTTCAGTCGCTTCAGTGTCAGTGAGTGCGCATAAAGCAGACATTAATATATCGCGTCTGCCCTCGGAGGCGCCTCGCAATCGGATATCGGGTAATTTGACGGGAGTCATCGCGTCTTCATCTGCTCGAGAGACGTGTCGCGTGAGGCGACCCAAATTGGCAATCGGAGATAAATCGCTGCTAAGTAATAATATGGTGTGGTGTTTGTGATATATCGCGCGGATTAACATCGTCGTCGCGTGTCGTCGCGCATCGTCTCGCATTTCGCGTTGCAGCAGCGAGAGGAGCATCGCATCGAAGCAGCGGCGCTCCGCCTCGGGCATCGGAGCACTTGGAGTGCTCGTGTTTCCGAGCGTAGGTGGAAGAACGTGCCAAGTGGATATATCACAAGTAAGATCACGACGCGACGCGACGCATCGAATTTGCGCGAGAGCTCCTCGCGCCGATTTCGGGGGAAATTCACTCACGTGCGCGTGAAAATACAAGACATGTGTTGCTTGCGCGCACACACGTACACACTCATGTTAGACTACGTCATCGGGAAGGAACACGACGACGTGCGTGTGCGTTTGCCAAAAACGGAATCCGGGGAGTACACTGTGCGTCAGAACAGGTGTAACAGATGTTAACATTCGCAGTAGACTTTTAAGATGCTTGTTTTGAAATTCCTCTAAATTAGTGTTGAAGACAATATTATGTCAATTTCCGATTGGCCTGTCTTTGTTCTTATTTATGCTTCCTAGTATATTAGCAATTGAGTTGAGCGATGACCGTTGAAGATTTTGCGGAATCTTGGACCATTCTCGCTGAAGAGCTTCGTTTGAAGAGTCCAAACTTCCGCGTTTTTTAGCGTTGACTAGTTCAATTTAACCAAATATATAATATTCAATTCAACCAAAAGGAAAACAATCATTGACTTTGCATCTGGTGAAATCGTTAGCCATTGTGTAAGCAAAATTGATTCAATTTATCCAATATTGATTGCGACTAGGGTTGTCTTACATTGATGTAAACTGTTTTTGTGACCAATAATCACCCATTAACACTTGCTTTCCCGATATGTTTCACTCAAACAGGCAGCTCTCACTAGAAAGAGAGCAGCGATCAACTTCACTGAAGAGTGATAACTGCCAAGCCAACATTTACTCGTCTGCTCGCACACGGGCAAAGTGATCGGTGTTTTTCCACTCTGCGCTTCGAGTACTAGTTGTTAGAGCAATCTTATCTATTACTCATTACATAGTTCCCTGTTTTGACGACTCGTTTGATCAATGTTAACCGGACAACGTTTCCCACTCTACCATCGCTTATTGCTAATCGTGTTATTTGTATACTCCAACGCTTTAAGTCTTGTTGTTACGTGATACCAACATTTCGTTCATTTGGAAGGAATTTCGGACTCAAACAATATATACGATAGCTATATGCCATCGCAGTGCAACTCTATCATTCGAACATGTTTGCAGTCCATCGTCCAATGCTGGTCTTCTATTCGACATAAAGCAAAGTACTTCTGAAGTCTTACTAAAACTATAATGATCTGCTAGGCTCTTATAATTGTTCACCTCGCTATCTTCGATCGATTGAGAAATGCCAACTATGTAACACTTGATCTGACGCAGGGTGTAGAATGTGAGCGTGTCTGCGTCTACGCTCGTCTACGCTCTCGATATCCGAGTGCGAAACGCAATCAAGCAGCAAGTGTATAATTACGACGTGCTGTCGCTGCTGCTGCTGCTGAGCGCTGTTGCTCCGTCGAGATATCGAGCCATTGTGCCCTTTAACGTCGTCGTGCCCTGATATTAGAGGTGCTTCGTGCCTTTGAGTGTGCGATGTTGGCGCCCAAAACCGGGCACACTCGGGCGTATCAAGCGCGCAAGATACAGCAAGGACGTGTGTGTGTGTGTGTTTGTTCGGGATTCGTGTGCGAATGTGTGCGAACACATTGGGCGCCTCCCGGTCTGGCGGCGGCGACGGCGGCGTCGCTGGTGATGTGAAGTGTAATTGGTTCACCCAGAGAGATATCTAAGCAGCATACCCCGGCTACGGGGTCGGGAGTTTAGCAAGGTGTTCGGGTGTGCTTTCCAGTTAAGTCAGTGTCAGTGCGAGCGCGCACGCGTTGACGATTTACACATCCGATTATTCGGCGTCACGGTTTGGGGGTGGGGAGAGATTCGCTCGCGTTGGCGTTGTATTTGTCTTTTATTTATGTATAGGCAGACACACAAAGGTGCTTGCTTGCGGGCTGGGTTAGCGCGTGAACAGACACGCACGCGGCGCGTGTGTGTTGGCGAGGAAATACATTCAGGCAGTGGTTTTTGCTGTTGAGGGTTGTGTGTTTTCACGGCAAGTATACAGTTTTCTATGGATAAACGGTGTTGCGTTGTTTCGCTTGAAAGATTTAAAGTTTTCATTCAATTTATCTTACTAATAGGGAAGAGTATGGCATATGATTTTATTGTGCCTGACCACTAAGAATGGAATGTAACAAAATAAAGACAGGAGAAGCGTTATATACTGGCCGAGTTATAGTGTTTCAAACTAGCAATCCGATGGAATCTAAAAAAAATGTGTAAGAATCAATCTTGGACTGCTCGAAACTCGTAACATCCGACATTCAATTGGCAAGAATCCTGACACACGTCAGGATTGTACCCTGTTAACGACTCTTCATAGCTTCATAGGCTAGTTGCTGCATTGCTAGTTTTAAACACTATAATAATATAAATCTATAACTTAACAGGCAGGCTGGAAAGTCCATATCGTTTGATAGTAGGAGACATATTTTTGATAAGATTATTTGTGAATAATGAACACAGTTCCATTGAAGGACGATTTACCGAAAATGGCGATCTTACATCTTTTCTATGCCATTCGAATAGAACGAATTCTTTATGGCCATAAAATATGTATTTTTCTGGGATAACTTTTCCATCGGTGCTAAGTCTCTTCCTAGAGAGCATTTTCCAGAGGTCTGAAGACATAGAATAGTCGGTAAGGACCAAATTAGGGTAATACCGTAGATAGGGCCTAAATTCATAACCCGGTCTTTGATTTTGCTCAACGTTTTCGACGACCTGTGGGAGTACGTGTTTTCTTGGTGTAACAGCACATTTTCCCTCGCCATGTGGACCGTACGTTGGCCATTTTGGACATTAGGCACTTCAAAAATTACATTTAAGGTCTATTATTATTGTATTTCCTTTTTCAGGTTGCCGATGAGGAATACTCCTTCTGAGTCTCAAAATATAGCGCCATCCGACTGTAGCGTTTATGTGAGTTTTGAAGAGGCTTCATAGCTCCCTGTTCTCTTAAATGACAGCCGATTGGACTCCAAAGTACAGTAATTGTGTCATTGTTCATCCTTTGTCACATATTTGTAAACAAAATAGCTTAATCGTGTTCAATCAGCTCAAAACACTTCTCCGAAATATCGATTAGTTTTCATTTTGGTTGATTTTGGGTTTGCGCGAAAGTCATTTCACAAAGAGCTTTCGCACCCCCAAGATTATATTCAAGAAATTTCCAAACTTATTTATTCATATATCTATGGTATAATCTCCATCAACGATTTTTTCTGTCTTCCGAAAACATTTTGTGGATTTTTTCTATGTTTTCGTCGGTAACTGCAATATTTGGGCGTCTGGTAAGCGGATAATCTTCGGTGTCCAAATGGCCAGTACGGTATTTTGAATAATATTCGCGAAATGTTCTTCGGTTGGGGCGAAACCCAAATAACACTTTATGTTCATAATTTGGCTCTAGGCGATTTTTTTTCATCAGAAAACAGTGTTCTTAAAGGACACGAAATACGTCGATACCCATTTCTTCGCAATAACAACAGTTGCTTCAGTCAAATTGAAATATAGAATGAACCAAAAGTCATATCGATGCCAAATTTGGTATATCGTCCTTAAATGGAACTATATTGATTATTCATAAATAATTTAACAGCAAGTTGTGCCCTACTATCGAACGATATGGACTTTCCAGCCTGTCTGTTATTACATCCCATTCATAGTGGTCAGACACAATAAAATCATAAGTCGGTCATTTCACTCTCTATTCATAACTACTGCCAGTCATTCTACTCCTCATTCATAAGCAGTGAAGGTCATTCTCATCTCCACAATTATAGAGCGTGATCTCACTACGTTCTCACTTATGTCGAGTGTTCCGGAAGTTATTTTTTTGCAACTAGCGTATTTTTTGACACTATACTTTTGGGACTATAAGATATAGTAGGTATTTAAATTCAATGTACTCCCGTCTACAAGGATCCATGATATGCACGAGGTTTCGATGATCCTGTGATTGTCTGTGGATATGCAAACAACCTTGAGGTGCAGGTTGTTGGGATCATCAGTCTGTTCGTACCCGGCTGGGGAGTCATATTTAGACATATGCATAGCCGACTCAAGGCTCAATTTTCGTCTCGACAACATCAGAGACGACTCAGACACCCCGCCTGCGTTTGTCGGTGGCCTCGCGGTGCTTCCGTACCACAGTGATCACAACGCGATTTTGATTAACGTAGCTTACAACCATGAAGACCAGTTTGTTCTGCCGCTGAGAATTGAGCAATCTTTTCTCAACTACGGTAGAACACACTGGCCGCGCTTTAAGTCGCATCTTCAAAGACAGTGTCGTGAAATGGAACCGTTGAACAATCGCAATTTATCAAACGAAGAGATAGATCGAGAAATCGTAAACTTGAATGATGCCATCGCGACCTCAATGAAAGCCGTTATACCAAAATACAAAAGTTCGAATCCTTACGAAATATATGCCACTCCTACACTGAAATCGCTGAAAAGAACCAAAAGCAAACTTCTCTCAACTAAACTAACTTTGATTCGCAACAACTATCAGACAAATAGCTCACGTGTTCAACAACTGCAATCTCATCTGAATAACGTAAATACACTTATTAATCAGCAATTTCAGGTTATCACTAACAAGTTCTGGACGGAAAAAATTGAAAACATAACGCACAAAAACTCCAGCGTGATGTTCAAAAACATCAACCAAATATTCCGAAAAAAGGACAAGGAAGGTTTGTGTGACTTCCATGTCCAATCGAGCGACACAATCCTAGATGATGCCGAGATAAATGTCGTTCAACCCGCATCGAATGCTGCAAGCCGCCAGCTGGTAGTATCAGATGACATGGAAAAACTAAGCATTGTCGGAGCACACTTCGAAAGAATACATCGTCTCAATGCGAACATGAGTGACCCGGACACTCGCAACATTGTTAACCAAACCGTTAACCAATTCGAAATGGATCATCCAAGTAACGATAACCCAATCTTATCGTTTAATGATGATTTACGTGCAGATTGTTTGACTTCCGAGGATTCACACAACTATTTCACGACACTCGACAACTTGATATCAGTAATTAGTAAACTTAACAATAAAAAGTCATCGGGGAACGACGGCATACCCAACCTTGTTTTGAAACACATGCCGGATCCTGTGGTACGGAGGTACTGCGTGATCTTCAACAACGCACTTAACAATTGCTACTTTCCGCGTTTGTGGAAACAAGCCAACGTCATTCCGATACCAAAAAAAGGTAAAGACTTGAGCAGATATGACTCGTATCGTCCCCATTAGTCTGCTACCGACCGTTGGCAAGGTCTTCGAGATTCTTGTCAATCAGTCGCTGCAGCACTTCTGTGACGAAAGAGACATCATCCCGGATTGTCAGTTTGGTTTCCGCCGATTCCACTCTACAGTCCACGCGGTCACTAAGTATGTGTCGGACTGCAGTTGGCACATGAACGCGAAAGAATGCATCGGGGCCTGTCTCATCGACCTTGAGAAAGCATTTGACACTGTTTGGCAGGATGGTCTAAAATACAAACTCATTAAATTTAACTTTCCAGTAAATGTTGTCAGAATGGTCAGTGATATGATATCCGATAGACGATTTGTAGTGGCGAATGGTGGTTACACTACTTCTAGAGTATTCTCCTTGGCTGATGGGCTACAGCAAGGATCCGTCAATGCGCCGTTTCTGTTTAATGTGTACATTAGTGACCTACCACGTATTGGACGCATTGCAGACGGCTCGTGCAGTCATATTGCTTATGCGGATGACATCATCATATACGCACACGGTAAGAAGGTAGCCACCATTCAACACAAAGTGCAATCTACGCTGGACGAACTGACGGATTACATGACGAAGTGGAAGCTGCGCATAAACCCGGCGAAGTGCGAAACTATCTTCATCAGAACACCATTGAGGTTCGCCAATCGCGACATTAGAACGAACTGGAAAGAATTTGAAATTTTCGCTGACACAGACCGACACCATGCAATCGCCAACAAAGAACAAGTGCGGTACCTAGGCATCCGCATCGACCACTTTCTTTATTACACGCATCACGTGAACACCCAGTTGGCTAAGGCAAGAGCAGCGTTCATGAGTTTAAGGCGATTATTTTTTAATCGGCATCTAAGCGCGCGAGTGTAGCTGATCTGCTACAAGACATTGATCAGGCCTATAATTGCATATGGAGGACCCATATGGTTTAATATATGTCCGTCTTATATGGAGAGGCTGAGGGTGTTTGAAAGAGGCATACTGCGCGCCTGTATTGGTAGATACCGCACTAGCGAGTCTGGTTACACAAAATACATTTCTAATCGGATATTATATAACTCTGCAAATACAGATCGTATCGATACTTTCATTCTTCATTTAATCCGTCAACATTTCGATCGCACATCTTCATTATTTCATCTAGGCCATCTGCATAACGTAATCTACCCCAACGATCTGTATTTCGCGGAGGCACTGGCCAGCGGCCATGTCCCCCCCGAAGCGTTCATATATTTGGATAGGAAAGGCTATATTCAAGATGAAAATGGTGTCCCGATAATCTACCACATAGCACGGAGACCAAATGAACGACGCATTGTACACAGTGCAGCGAATCTTGATAGGTCTCTCTTACGGTTTGACAGGGCAATCCCGGTCAGCGATCCGAGAATCACTTCTCGTAAGTACTGGTGGCTCTGCTCGAGCGAAGCCGATCCCACTTGACGAAACGGTGTGTCACGTGCCTGTCCCCCTTTCTGTAACCTCCCCCTGTGCTGTCCCACCTACCGCCATAGGGGTTTTTCAAGTTTCCCCTAACACACACATATCATGTTGATCTCATAACACACACACAAATACTGCATCATCAGAAATGATCTCAATTCTACATGTTAGATATCGTCCTGAGCTGAGTACACGAAGAAGTGTCTTGTTCCAGAACACCCGAATATTGTATACAGTTTCTTTAGTTTATGTATTCCTACCATG
>CAXHKQ010000081.1:0-16559 GCA_964017145.1 Agrocybe praecox
AAAAGGCATTATGGGTACTCCAAGCAAAATACATTTTCAAATACTTCACAAGTCTGCACCACCGTCCGGGGCACCTCGGCGTGCGTGTGTGTGTGTGTGTAAAACGTTTTCCAGCATTGCGGCAAACCGGAGGTATTGCCGGCAAAAGAGCGAAGCGTCGTTGGCAGGGGGTTGATGGGAGTGTGTAATTAGGTGAAAACGAGGCTCAAGTCAAGTGTACATACTTCGTCCGTCGGCGTCCGTCGTTCGTCGGCTAAACGCGACGTCACACAGATGCGATGTTCGCATACGCAAGGTCAGGGAGCCGAACATATTGCGACGGCAGCGACGCCAGCGACGCCAACGACACTATTGCACCATTTCGTTACCGAATCCCCCCAACCCAGAACTCTTCTCTGCCAACTTCTTCAACCCTCTTCAAGCCGGCACCGCATACTCAAGCCTATCACCCTAACCCCCTCTACCGACATCTCACCCCCATCCCAACAGCCAACATCGTCGGCAATACCATCATATATCTCCCAACACAATTCGATAGCGCCGACCGTGCCTAATGACCATAGAAGCGCGTGTGCGAGCTACTATGTGCGAGCTATGTGACTAATGGTCGTGCAATGCGTAACCGTGTGCCGGACTAATTTCGATGTAAATGTGTTTATGTGTAGGTCTGCTCGTAGGGCTGGCATCCGTCGCAGTGGTCGTCGTCGAAGCGATGGAGGAACAGGTGGACACGCGCGAGGGTGAGAACCTGACGCTCAAGTGTCGCTTCAATCAGCAGCGGGCGCAGCGGGCGAACGAGTTCATCTACTACTGGTCGCGCTGGACGGGCACGAGCTTCGAGAATGTGGCGATCGGGAATGTGCAGCTGAATACGAACTACATGTAAGTGTTTGGAGTTGTGGCGGTAGCGGCGGCAATCAATCAAGTGGTTGTCGAGTGGCGTGTGTGGACATGTTTGCGTATAATCGAGTTATCGAGTTAGATGAGATTATTTATTTATGTCGCATTTTTATGAAAATAATCTATTAGTGTGTTATGTATCGGAGGGGTGCGATACACGATAATATTCACTATTAGAGTACCCTAATTTCGAAGAGCGTTGGAATTAAAGACAATTTATCTAGCTAGAATTCGGTAATTTGGTAATTGCTGTCGCAGTATCGGTTAAAATCTAATATAGTTATGTTAATAACGGGTTCCGTGAATTGTTAGCACAGGAAATACGCGCACTACCAGCGCAGGACCCAAAATGTCTTCAAGGTCTCCTTTTTGGGTCTATTTCGGTCCACAATTGCTTACTGGGACAAGTATCGCATCCCATTTAACATAATTATTCCTAGAACATACAATCTTTCGTTGGAAATGCATAAGCTACATTTCGAATGAAAAATACGGATTACCTTCACGAATGACTGTCGTTTAAAGACTTAACCAATTTTCATATCTAAGAAGTTGTTCAAATAGCCGAGCTATGAACATAGATACATAGAGTTACAAGGTATATTATTAAGAACATCATACTTACTTCCTTTCCTTTCCCCCTCCCCACCCCCCAGTCTCGACTTCCGACCCAACGACGGCACCTACGATCTGCTCATCAAGAACGCCTCCTACGGCCGAGACAACGGCCGCTTCGAGTGCCGCATCAAAGCGGTCGGCACCGGCGCCGACGTCCACCAGGAGTACTACAACATCACCGTGCTCACGCTGCCCGAGCGCCCCATTATCGAAGCGGGTGTCGGCGATGTGGCCACCGAGGGCCAGCGCCACGAGCTGCAGTGCAGCTCCGCTGGCGGTTCGCCTCCGCCTACGATCACCTGGTATCGGGAGGACAGTCCGGATGCGCCGCTCACGGCCAAGTCGGTGTACGTGCCCGCTTCGGCGACCACGGGGCAGCGAGCGCAGACGCGCAGCACGCTGACGTTTACCGCTCAGCGGGAGGATGATGAGGCGAAGTTCCGGTGCGTGGTGTGGAATCGAGCGATGACCGGGCAGCGGAGGCTGGAGACAAGTGCGACGTTGGAGGTCAATTGTGAGTAGTAGTTCATCGGAAATGTTTTTCAATGAAGCTTTTGGATGGTCCTGAATAGTCCTGAATGGTCCTGAATGGTCTTGAACGGTCTTCAATGGTCCTGAATGTGTGTCTTATTTCTGAACCAACAATCTCACCTTCCATCCCCGCCTCCCCAGACCACCCGCGCGTCCGCGTCGGCCCCATCAACCCGCTGCTCGTCGAACGCGACGCCACCGCCCGCCTCGAGTGTCACGTCGACGCCAAGCCGCGCGTCGCCAACGTCCGCTGGACGCACAACGGTCGCTTCATCAGCGCCTCACCCATCCATGTCATCAATCGCGTCTCCGTGCAGGACGCCGGTCTGTACGTCTGCTCGGCCGACAACGGTCTCGGTCAGCACGGCGAGCAAGAAATCACCCTTGATGTGCTCAGCGCCCCGGCCGTCCACATCGAGACCAAGACGCGCGAGGGCGAGGAGGGCCAGACGATTCACATCGCCTGCACAGTGTCCGCCAATCCGCCACCGCTAGCCATCGAGTGGCTGAAGGCCGGAGACGAGAGCTTCCGCTTCGCCGGCGACACGCTGGAACTGCGCTCGCTGCGAGCCGGCCATGCAGGCACATACACCTGCAGGGCGCTGAACATTCTGATGCCGTACGGCGAGCCGCGAGCGGAGCGCACCGGCAACGCAACCGTGCAGCTGCTGGTCCGCCACCGTCCGGGACCGGCGCGAATTACGCCAGCTCAGCCGATTGTGCATGCGAACAGTGGCGTGACGTTGACCTGTGCGGCAGAGCCTCCAGGCTGGCCGGTTCCGGTTTATCGGTGGTATCGAGATATCGAGGAGAGTGCGAATGGAATTCCGGATCCGAGTCAACATCCGACGCTGGCGCAGGGCTCGCAGTACGTGATTCCGAGAGTGCACTTTGGCAGCGAGGGTCGGTATCATTGTGCCGCCGCGAATGAGTTGGGCTTCGGGTCGTTGGCCAATGCTACGTTGGTGGTGCATCAGGCTCCGCAGTTCTTGGGAAAGTTGCCGCAGCAGTTGACGAAGCAGGTAAATAACGGATTCAACTTAAGATCTTCAAGTGAGAATAGCTCGCGAGCGGAGTGGAATGTACCATACTAGTCCTGAATGGTCTTGAGCGGACTTAAATGGTCCATACTTGTCCTGAATGGTCTTGTTCGGACTTAAATAGTCCATACTAGTCCTGAATGTTCTTGAATGTTCTTGGCATGGAATGACTTCGTAGGCCTGATTTCCGATCGGTCGATTCGGTTCTCTTTTAGTATTTTTCTAAGCCTTAGGCTCTCTCGCACCATCACTTATCCTTACCCCATCCAATCTCCAGGTCGGCGACGCCGACGTCACCTGGACCTGCTCCGCCAAGGGCAAACCCCGCCCCACTGTCCACTGGCTGCACGACGGCCGCGACATCGGCTCCCAGCCCCAGCTCTACGAGGTCCGCACCCAGCAGATCGACGGCGTCAACGGCATGGTCACCGTTCAGTCCGTCCTCCGCATGGCCGGCACGGCGCGCGCCCACGGCAACGAGCTCCGTTCCGCCGATCGCGGCCAGTACGCCTGCGTCTTCCAGAACGAAGTCGATGCCGTCAACTCGAGCATGCAACTGCGCGTCGAACACGCCCCCATCATGCGCCATCGCTTCGATCGCGTCGCCTACGATGTGCGCGATCGCGCCGAAATCCGCTGCGAAGTGCAGGCCTACCCGAAGCCCGAGTTCCAATGGCTCGGCGTCGGCGGTCGGCCCATCGGCCAGGGCACCGATGAGGGTCACTTTGCCGTCGAGACGACGCAGGCGCCCGCCGAGCAGGGCGACGATGTCTACGTGTCGGTGCTGCGCATTCGCGAACTCCGCTCCCAGGACTACGGCGAGTACGTCTGTCGGGTGGCCAACGCTCTGGAGACCGTCCGCGCCAACATCCAGCTGCAGCCGAAGGGCGCCCCGGAGCGGCCGCAGCAGCTGGCCGGTGGCGAGGCGGGCGCCAATTTCGTTCAGCTACGCTGGGAGAGCGGCTTCGACGGCGGCCTGGTGAACACCAAGTACTTTGTGTCCTATCGCAAGGTGGCGATGCCGCCGCCGCAGGGCGGAGCGGCCGCTTCGGCAACGGCGGGCTGCGGTGCGAATATGGTGGCCAACTCGGATTGGATGGAGTTTGACTGTCAGCAGCGGCAGCCGTGCAACGTTCAGCATCTGGAGCAGCATCAGGCGTACGTGTTCAAGGTGAAGGCGCTGAATACGAAGGGCGCTTCGAAGTACTCGAATGAGGTGGTGGTCGCGACGAAGGTGGCGGTGGTGCCGCAACCGAGGCTGGTGCAGTTCAATCCGGCTACGCGGCGGCTGGAGATCGAGGTGGATGCGACGTGCTTGTCGTTGATAGCGATTGCGGAGTCGGTGATCAATGCGAATACGCCGCTGGTGGCGTGGCAGATTGTGGAATCGTTGCCGGTGCGGGCGTCGGGGGCGGAGCGGACGCGGCTGGGGCAGGTGATTGAGCATTTGGTGGTGGCACGCAGGAGTCAGGTGCGGACGATGAGCAATGGAGGGGGAGGAGAGGCGGAGGTTGAAGTGGATGAGGAGGATGATGTGGACGAGCTGAGCGTGCCGAGGGTGCGGGTGAAGCTGTGCCTGAACGATAATCATGAGCTGTGCGGCGAGTACACGGAGGCGATTGGTGAGTAATGGAATGGATTGATTGGAAGTTAGAGAGGATGAAGGTTGAAAGGAATCGGGATATATGATCTGATCAGTGAAGCTAACCATCTACAAATCATCTCTTAGTTACGAAAAAATCTATATACGAAAGTACCTTGAGATGATCTCCAAATCTGAGGGCTGCAGGCTGAAGGTCAATCTATAATTTCGAGCCTTATTTCATCCCTAACCTTAAATCTCTTCACCAGTCGGCCGAAACCTCGTCACCGGCAGCGCCTGGAACACCGGCTCCGTCATCGGCTTCGCCGTCGTCGGCATCCTGGCCGTCCTCCTCGTTGCCCTGCTCATCCTGTTCAATCGCTGCAAGCAGCGCCAATCGGGCGGCAGCGGCAAGGGCGCCTCCGCCGCCGATGCGGACACCTCGATGCGCTCCCAATCGCATCATCATCATGTGGGCAGCATCAATGGCGGTGGCAACGGCGGCGGCCAGGACAACCAGGAGCCTCCGCCGTATTATCCGGCGAGTGCGCTGCACAACAAATCGCTGGAGCACTCGATGGACTTGGGGCTGAGCGGCAAGGAGGCTGCGGCAGCGGTGGCGGCGCACAACGAATCGTTGTATGGCACGCAAAATGATTATGTGTACTATCCGCAGGCGACGCACCAGCTGCAGCATCAGCTGCCGGACAGTGAATGTAAGTGGGGATGGGTATACTTTTTTGGGTGGTTCTGTGTGATGTGATATGCAGTTGCTCTCACTTGTTTCTGATCAAGGGACATTTAAATATTGCTAACTGTACCCACAAATATTCCATTAGTTCAAGAGATTCAAACTATACATTTTCTAAAATATAATCCACTCAATATTTATTATTTCACGTCTGATCATTTTCATGGTTTTTAATGAATCTAAAATAGGAAATAAATTATTTGTGTATGGATCAGGAATTGGATTGATTTTGTCCTTCAACATACGTCCTCGCTTAAAACCCTTACATAGATAGAGATTCGAGAACTGATTAAGTTACTTCTAGTCTGAATTTCTGTCGTTTCTTTCTATGGCTACTGACAATGTTCAGGTATTGCATATCATTCAGGATTTGATAGTCTCACTTCACAAACAAACATCTGCGTTTCTAGATATTAGATCTCTATATCTAAATTTCCTTGACCAGAATCAAGTGGAAGCAACTGTCCAATATATTCAAAGCAATTTGAGTTGTTTGTCGTTTCTATACATATTCGTGGGTTATTCTGTTGGGTTTGAGTTTGCATACACGCTTCATCGTTGTTTCAAATGCCGCATCTACCATTTAGAGCGAAGTCTAGACGACGAGAGAGACCCAAGTTCAACTGCAAAACTTTGGTCAGACGCGTATTAGATCTGAGTGTGTATTGTTTTTCTTGTTTCTTGTTTCATCATCGCGCAGTTTAATTCAACGAGTAGCCTCCAGGGTTTTTCGAAAACAAGAAGAGAAAGAACATAGTAGATGTTTCACTCGGAATGGAGTTTCCTTTTCTCACTGTATAGTACAATAATGTGTGCCTCTCTCTGGATTTGAATAATCCAATTTGTCATTTTCATGCATTTAACTAGGACTAGACAGCAATGTCGATGCATCGGGTGCAGGTAAATTCTCAACAACCAACCACCTCCACACTGAAATCTACTTAAAATCAACGTCCCAATGCATCCACAATCGCACTTGAGATTAAATGTGATCCACACACGAATACACACACACACACACTCACACACAACATCGATTGATTGCGCACCTTCACTCGCTCGTTATTGCGTTCTGTAGTCACATGCACACACACACACATTCACACACACATGTACCATACGTAATATACACACATTAACACAGATACAAATGCACACATATCGCCGCTTGATATACCGGTTATGCTAATGTATATTACGTAATTCTGTGAACAAGTGCCTCTTCCCCACCACCCTCTCATCACCACCCCCCCTCCACCCCATTCGCTCTCTTGCACTGCGTCGCCACAGGCGTCTGATTCTCTGCTCCATTGTATGTTTCACACAAGTGTATCGATGTCGATGCACTACTACTTCTAATACTGCTAGTACCAGTCTCTACCAGGTTTCATAAGAATGGAATCGGACAAGTCTGATGAAAGGGCTATATCTTCGCAGTTCTGAACAATCAATTATAACTTTTCTTGATTTGAAGTTCAAGCAATATTTAAACAACATAAATAAAAATTGTATTCAAAGGGCTTCAGAAATCGGAATTGATCTCTTAAGCTGTATTGCGTTTCTGGATAACATTTGTCAACGGAATTCTAATTCAACGTCATTTGGTATACAAGTCCTCAATCTATCGATTTTAGGAATATAGTCGACATTGCTAGATTGGTTCTGTAGTTTCCGATTTAAAGCTTCTTTATTGCATTTTCAAATGCCACTTTTGCGAAGCAATTATACCACGACAAATGGTTAACTTCATAGAACCGGAATTCTTTAAGACAAAGAATTACAAATATCATCAGAATTCAGCCATGAAAAATATCTATGAAAATTGTTTGAGCATTATCTTCAAAGTATTTTCTACGAAAATTCTCTCAACATCTCTCATCCATGTCCGATTCCATTCTCATGAACCTGCTACTATTTCGATGTTTAGTGCGTATTTCTCTACATGTTACCCGATCTAAAATCAAGTGAACAGCGCGCTAACATTATCTAACCATCCACCCAAAATTCCCCCACTCACACAGGGCTCAGTTCGGGCTATCCGGTGAACACCAACTATGCGCACTCGACCAACGGCGGCGGCAGCGTCAACTCGGAGGACTCGGTGTGGCAGATGAAGATGGGCATGCAGCAGCAGCAGCAACAGCAACAGCAGCAGCAGCAGCAGCAGCTCCAATCCCAGCACCATAGCAATCTTGATCTGCACATGCAGCAGCAGCAACAGCAGAACCAGCACATGCAACAACTGATGCAGCAGCAGCAACAGGCCACCTACGGCCTGACCGGCTACGATCCGATGGGCTACGGCCAGACGCCCAGTGTGCACGAGAACGCCTCGAATGCGGTCGCCTACTCGTACCAGCCGAATTTGAGCATCGGTGGCGGTGGAGGTGGAGGCGGCGAGTACAATTACAATACGTTGCGCAGCACGCACAGCACCAGCCACAGTACCCAACAGCAGCAGATGCAGCAGCCGCCGATGGACGCGTACGGCTGCATAGGCGGCGGAAATGGCGTCGGGGATCCGTATGGCGGCGGTGTGGCGTCGGTGGCGTCGACGGTGGGCGGCGGTGGCGTTGGCATCGATGGCCAGATGGAGCAGCAAATCGGTGAGTGGTGTGGGTGTTTGTCGGGGGGCATTAGAATTTGAATGTATGTTCAGAACTGAGTGGCAGTTCAATTGATGATTTAGAAAATGTTTTGAATCGATAAGTAACTTCATTTGTTCGTTTTTCACAGACAAATGAAATTATTGGAACAGTTTTGGATTACTAATGAAGATAAACAAACCGAAATCCAAACGATTGAAATTCGAAAATATTTCTGATCTTCAATCAATCCATTTTGAACGAATTGGAGATTATTCGGCCATCAACTTTGGCATTTGGCCCATGTTAGCCTGAGAGAAGGAATCTCTGTGGAACCGAGATTATATATTAGTTCATACCTCTTTATCTCATATAAATTTTATCCAGATCAATGTGATCATTTTACCATACGAATCAAAAGTTATGTCCGCTAGACTTCTAATAACTCGTCCAAACATCATTCGATTCACATGATATTTATGTTGTTGATTCCACAAAGAATTGAAGAATTATTTTTCGCATACATACAAACGGTTAATTTGTATGTATGCGAAAAATAAGTCTAATTCTTCTAATCCTAACGGCCTTTTAGTATTCGGCAGTTCTCTGACATTCGCATACCTCAGTTATTGTTCGATCATTCCTTTTATCTAATTTAACTATCACTAACTAATCTGTATCTTTACTCCCATTCCCCTTTCAGGCGTAAACTCGTACTTCCAAGTGTAGTCGAATGCACCACCGACGGCGGCGGCGGAAGCGGCGACGCCTGTGCTAAACATGTGAACATATATATTGTTATATCTCTTGCTCTGACCAAGAAATTCGATGGGGAACCAGCAAGACTCCAAGATACGACAAGAAAAATAAGGAATACATCAAGGATCTACAGAACATCGGCAACAGAACACTGCAAAAAAATCAACTGCTCAATATCTAAAAGAAAGTGAAATAGTAATAATTTTTATCATTTTATTTTCGGTATTTTGTATGCCTGAAGTACGGCACCAGACACATAAGAGCACATGCATTGGATGTTGTACTATGTGTAATATGCAAATCGTGTGATTCAATTGCGAACGCTGTAGGCCATATATTACATTACACACGGATATGACATAAGCCACACATATACACTTAGATATTATATCCTAGCACAACTAAATACACACACAGACAAACACACTCGTAACATGATGCTGCCATCTGCACAATTTGTGGCCGAAAGAAACACACCGAAATATAACAAATAGATAAAATATATTGAATGCACACACGTTTTTGTCAAACACGATTTTAGTAAAGAACATCAGCACCCACACAAAACACACACACACACTTAGCTATGGTAAACAACAGCCTAAACATAAAAATCGCACCGCCTACAACATGTTACATCCATAGATCTTTCTATTAAGTTATACGAAGATGGAACATATCGCCCTGTTTTATAATTGCCTTTCTATATTCTTCGTTTATATTCGCTTGTGTAATGTCGTTGTTTCGTATTCGGATTTGTGTAGTGTTTTCGTAATCGCGGTGCTGCATCTGTGATAACAACATAAAAACGTATACGTAACTGGTAAACGAACAAAAAATAAACATAAATGATATCAAGTTATAAATTTGCATTTATTTTTCCGAACAAGATTTTTTTATTCGAACAATCGTAGTGTTTTTTCTCATCGAATGTATGTATTGCATTTATTGCATTTATTATATTTGAAAGTGGAATTTTTTTTTTACACAAATCAGATACATTGTTTCTTCCGTTATTCTCACGATATTGCTCATATTTCATATGTTCCGTCCGACAGCGGTTTCGCGATTTTTATCCTATTAGTTCGCTCAGCACCCAACTCGAGCTCAGTGCGAGTATATTTTTTAAACGAAGAAAGAAACTCATTTATATAGCGCCTAAGTTATATCGAAGTACTCACACACAATTTTAGATACGTCGAAATTGTCGCGCGCTCGTGACACTAATTATGTACAGTGAACATTTGTATAGAGACACTTTTTATCCGGAAAACTATTTGCACCCCAGTAGTAATATCCCTAGAATCACCCTCCTCGCTCCTCTGTAAATACCATTTTCACCCGCACGTCTTTAGCAGATTTGCTTACGAACGCCCCCCCATCCCACATATTATTCACGCATCGACACACACACACGAACACAATATACTGTAAAACAGCAGAAGTGCAAAACTGGAAGGGCTAACATATTTACGTAATATAAAAATAATGATAAATAAATGAACAAAAAAAGATTTATGTGAATTGTGTTTATTCACGACGACAAATTGAGTCACCTCTTCCGGAAAATTTCGAGAAATTAATTATATGTAGAGTACAACGGGGTAATTATTGCATAGGGGCATTTTTTGCCACCCTCCCCCTATATTTCCTTCAATAACGAAGATATTCTGTTGAATTTTTGATATTATGTGTCTTTTAACACAATTTTTCTTTGAATATAGACTCTGATCGTCTATGGCCTCTTATTCAAAAGTTATATCCCTCTATGTGATTTTGGTGTTTTCCTTACGATATAATTCATATCCAATCAATGCATTGGGAATGACATACGAAAAATGATTATTCATATCGAATGATTGACTTCCAAGAGGAATTTGCCGGTGAATTTTAATATGTTTGTGTTTTGACGATAGTATGACAATCCATTGAGTAATGGAGGTAATTCCTCAACAGGTACATGTGGGGCAATTTGTGCTGGGCTATACCATTTTCAACCCATGTAACTTTTTAATCAAAAGATCATCCAAATATGTTGTTGAACAGCCGAAAAGATAGTTTCTTTCGATTTTATCCGATTGACGCAACATACATAAGGCTTATATGTTTTTCCGACATAAAATTGTACAGTTTTAGCTAAAATAGACAGATGTGCAAAAATTACCCGAACGTCGAAAAAACATGCCCTCGGTTTTTTGCTAATAGCTCTGTGAATTGAGTTTCTATTGCATTTTTCCGTTTTGAAATCGAATGCAAATTACGACCGCGGGAGCTTATCGCGCTTACTATGCGAAAAAATAACCCGTCGTATTCTACATTTTCCACGTGTTTCGCCGCGCTGTTATCAAACGTTCACGTGCTCGCAAATCGCATGTGTTGTGCCCGTCTGTCAATAAGCCACACACACACACACACAGTCTGGTGTCAACAATGTCCAAATTCGGGCGTGATAAATTATGCCGAGCCGAGACAGCGGGTTGAATGGGCGCTGCCGCCAGCGACGGACGGAGCTCGTCGAGACTCCGGATCACCGGCGGCACATCGCGTTCATCGAGGGCGAGCGTGGCGTGTTCGTTCAGTGTCTGCCCGAAGATGTGAACGCCATGCCGGCGAGCATTCGACCGCCCGACGGCGAACTGCAGCGCCACCGGCGAGCCCATCACCAGGAGAAACGCTCGTACTGGCACAAAAAACTTGTGAGTGTGGCACAGAGATGTGGGGAAGCACGCATGCGATGATGATGTCTGCGACATTTGAACACCTTGACGGTGTAAAATGAATAGCTTAACTTCGCGAGTGCTCGCGTTGGAATGCGGAATGCGCATGCGATGATTGATGAAGTGTACGTGCGGTCACAACTAGCAGTTGAGAATAATCCAAGGCATAGTAAATAAGAAAAAATATACCTAGTCAATAGATCTTTAGATCTAAAAGAATTCATACATATTTAACAAATAATGTACATCAAATAACACCTAAAGCCCAATATGACAAGACCGTTGGCAAATGGATTGCTGATAAACGAAGCATTGTTTGAAACACGTTTTTCTTCTAAATTTTTGTTTTTAATACTTCAATCAATCGCATTGAAAAACCTAGTTTTCCAAACGTAGATACAGTAAAGCCCGTCTTTTCTTCATAAAAATGTTGGTCATGAGTCATGAGAAAGTGGGCGGTATAACAAACTTCCATTTTCACCATTTACATACACTGGGTGAATAAAGTCTCCGGGCAGTCGTTTTTGTCGATTTCTCAGGCCTACGAACGACATATAACATATAACGCCCATACAACTGATTCGAGTGTTTTGTGCGCGATAAGTGTTATATTGTAGACACGCGAAGACCCGAAAGATTGAGTGAAAAACAGCGACAGGGATTTTGGTAGTTTTTTCTGATGATGAGACACGAAACACGTTTTTTTTGTATGGGAGGTGATATCGAATATTTCTCTCCATACAAAAAATCCGTGTATTGTCTTTGGTTCAAAGACGATTTCTCTTCACAGGAGTGGAGGACAATGCACATTTACTCAAATGAAAGGTAATATAGTATTGCACAAAATAACATAAACAGGGGAAATATATGGCTGTAACCTGTAACGTGTTAGGAAATATCACACACACGAATGGCGATATCCATTGAATGTGTTTCGTCTCCAAAATAAAATATGTTTTACGAACAATCCGACCATGCTATATGGATTTTTGTCGATTTTTTTCTTGTGTTCACATTTATGCCAGACACATTTCTTATTTCCCCATAAAAAAATCTATTGAACTTTATCCATTTTTTCTTCAAAATCTGAAAAATACTCCAAAACATGGTCTCTAGTGATCGTTCTGATTGATGCGAACAGATACAAATCGGCATATAGTAGGCTTGGGTATCTGTGTACCTAATGGAATCAAAACATAGGTCGTTAACAGTTTGCAGCACGAACTTATGCTCGATTGAATATGTCCGCGTTCGAGCCAAATGTGCGTCATTTGCTGGAAGTCATGCTTCTCTTATTTAAATCGAAGACCAGTAAGGCTGAGGCTCATCGGTGCGCTCAGGCACTTACGGCGAGGCTGCTCTTGATGATAAAGGTCGTGTCGCGAGTGAGTTCAACGTTTCAAAAATTTTAATTCCGGAGTCTTAGGCCTTTATTGGTCTTTTGGTGGGACCGGATGTGTATGGCGTATTATTAAGGGCTGAGGTCAAGTGGAATCAACACAGAGGGAATCGATACCGAACGAAATTGATGCGTTTGAGTCGATCACAGTGGCCTCAATTGAATAAAAGAGACAATAAAGTCGTTTTCCTTTATGACAATCTTCGACACCTCATTGCAAAAAATGTCAAATAATACCTAGGAAGTCCGAAATGGGAGATCTCAACCACCCGCTGTACTCTCCGGACTTTGCTCCATCTGAATACTACCCAAGAAGCATTTTTTAACTTTTTGGATTCCTAACGGTTATATAACCGTTATATTAATAACCAAACAGTTTTTAACTACAATTGTTCTGTTTGCGTTAGATATCTAACGAATAATAACCTTTTCGTTGTATAAAGTTATCTATATAACGTTTATATAACGAATGCTACTTTTTTCTGTTGCATCACAACATGTGTTGTGTTTGCGTTAGAAATCTAACGAATAATAACTTTTTCGTTGTATACAAGTTATCTATATAACGTTTCTATAACGAATACTACTTTTTTCTGTGGCATTACTACACTATTATTCACCACCGCCATGCCAAAACTGCTACATTGGTACAATTGGTGGCGGAGATGAGCGTAAAGAACGACCAGATCTGGAGCAAGATCATTGATACGGATACGACAACACAATAGCTCAATCGAAGCGTTGAAGGAGATTGAGAAGACGCTGACAAGACGAAACTGGTAAAACAATATTTATAAAAACAAAAATTGTTCGAACATTAAAGCATATTATTCCCAACATTTCAAATCAACCAGTTGCAGATGCTCGGAGGTTCGACCGAAAAGGCCGTAATGAGGAATATCGCCAAGGCAGTCTGTACCCGGAATTATATTACATACGTATATTATATACGTATATAATATTACAAATGGTTCATATGTATGTGGTTTCATTGGGTTATGAAAGGGTTGAAATATGGTTGATATGGGGTTATGAATCAATTAGTATAACGTTTATATAACGTTTATATAACGTTATATAACGTCGTATAGCCCGTTAACTGAACGTTATTTTAACGTTATTATAACTTTTGTTCCTAACGTTATGAAAAGAACCGAGGGTTAGATAACGGTTATATAACCGTTATATAACCAAAAAATGCTACTTGGGTACTTGTCCCGATCGATAGCCCTTGGCCTCTTTGACGAGGACTCCCGTTTTCATGAATATGTGAAATATTTGACTGTTTCATGAATCGCTACAAATGATGACACGTTGTGAGGCCACGAAATTGGGATGCTACCAAAAAGATGTTCAAAAGTAGTATCTAGCAATGTTCAGTATTTTGAACAAGAAATATGTAGCCCTTTCTTCACAATAAATTCCCAAAGTTGGACAAAAAAGGGCGGGAGCAAGGTTGTACAGTACACCGTATAGAAAAAGAAAATTGAACAATGGTATTTCTACGTGTCCGAACTATCATTTCATTGACTGTATGTATCTTATCTTCCGTGTTATTGAGGTACAGTTGTATATCATCGACATTGTAGTGATTTCGTGAATTAAATTGTGCTTGTTCATTGTGAAAATGCTCAGTGTAACCGGTTCGTCGGTCAAGTGTTCGTGTTGCTGTTTAGATATAAGAGATTACCTATATAGACCTAGACTTGATCAATCTACATGAATTGCCTCTACCTTCTACATGTGCTAAGGTCTCACAGTGAACAGTGATGATACGTTATGTGGAATGTTCTTATCAAATACACAGTCGGGCAGATTGTAGTCGTCTTGAAATAAGTATACACCTGTAGCGGAACTTTGTAAGAGATTATGGGACGTTAGTCGATATCGCCGTCGTATTTTCGACAGCAATTTTTCGATTTAGCTCTTTCCATCGAATATGAAAGAAAACGAATTCACAATTTGGAATGACAAACAAAAATATAAAACAGCTTCACGTGAAACTTCCTCCAATTGTTGTTTATATCGAATGGCTTCGTGCTCCGTCCAATTATTTGTACAACATTTTATTACCAAAATGAACGCTTTAAAACCCGATAAATATTGTTTCATAAAATAAGTGCGTGAATACAATTCGTCGTAGGAATGCCGCCCATAATAATAATATTATACAATTTAATTTTGACCCAATTTAATTGTATTCATCGAAATCACACCGATGGACAATTTTATATATATAATTTGTGAAAAATAATTATCTATTTGACCCGTTTTTTCGCTCAATAAAGTACGTTTTTCTTAATAAATAAATCACAGAGTAGGTTCTGTTATTTGTTATCATCTCTGACACATGGCAACTTTCACACGACACGGCTCAACACACACACTCTAGCTCAAAAACACAAACAGACCGCACCAGTCGACATTCAGTCATCCGCCGCCAGCAGCACCGACGACGCCTCTGCCGCAGCGTCAGCCCAGCAAAACCGCAGTTCACCCAACCGCCGACGACGAAGACATGGCCAAGCAGCAGGAAGCCGGTGGCGTTGTCCGGGCGCTCCGCACGCTGCTGCATTCGCTGGCCGCGATGCACTTCTGGTACGGCATCTACTACGACTGCAGCTACGTGCACTTTGCCAACTCGCCGCAATCGGCGCCGTTCGGCGGCAAGTTCAAGTACCTGACGTTCCTGGACATGGTGAGCATGCAATGGCGAGGCGTTGTGTAGATAAGGAGTGCCTAGGCAGCCGGTTGAGGCATTGCATTCCTGACAAATGCATGCGACAGTTGCTGGTGTAACGTAAACGAAACACGAGAAATTGTCTCTCTGTGTATCAATCGATAAAGTTGTGCGCGTTCGTGCGAGTGTGTGTGTGAATGCGTGCAAGCTACTGGATTGATGATACTCGCTCGGGTATATCGGGTCCAAAGGTTGTATATAGCAAACCAGTCGCAGTGCGTATCATCGTCAGACGTGTTTGCGTGTGAGATTTCAAAAACGAAGCATATCATAATGATACGGCACAATAATATGTTGGGTCGTTTGGAGAGAAATTAAAGTTTCATCGGCTTCGTGTTTTGTGCGCATGTTACTTGCAAAGTGAATGCACGATTTGTTTGTTCATATTCAATGGAATAAAAATATGTGGTGATACGATTTCAAATTGTCCTGCGTCCGCGCTGTATATTTCCGTATCAGAATAATCCTTACGAAAAATATCATAAGTCAAAACAACCCTTTAAATTTGAGTGCAAAGCACTTTTAAAATAAATACATCATACTTTTTTCGACTCGAATATCGCAAAGGTATTCTGGGCAGTTTTAGTCGGACATGTTAAAGGGGAATATTTCCGTTGAATATCGAGCCATAACGGTCTATTTTGCTTGAAATATTAAGCAAACGCATTGCAAATTTCACAAAGGTGAAATTTTTTCGAAATGCTATTTCGAAATTCAAAGTGCTTTGCGTTGGTGGAACATGCCCCTGAACGTGTATTCATTAAAATAACTGTACTTCAAGATAGTATTCTCAAAGACTGAACTGAATTGAAATGTTGTTTTTAGTCTGTTATTGTTTGTACCTATTAATTTGAAATGTTGTTTTTAGTCTGTTATTGTTTGTACCTATTGTTCAAAGTTATTAAGCTTCAATAAAACGTGTTGATTTCACCCTGAT
>CAXHKQ010000082.1:0-38745 GCA_964017145.1 Agrocybe praecox
CCGCCGCCACCCCAAAGAAGCCCGCCGCCGCCGCCCGCAAACCAGCAGCCGCGAAAACCGCCGCCGCCGCCAAAGCGTCTGCGTCGAGCGGCTCCGACGACCTCCGCTCACCGCCACCTGCCAAAAAAAACCGCCGCTCGCAAACCGCCCACACCCGCGCGTGGCCACGCCCAAACGGGCCGCCGCCACCAAGCGCAGCGTCGTCGCAGCGCTGTCCGCTTCGGATCACGAGTCGCGCGACTCCTCGCCCGAAGTGCTGCCCGCGAAGAAGCAGCGCGGCATGCGCTCCGGCTCCGAAGCGCCGCACGAGAAGGAGAATGCCGCCCAGAATGGGGCTCGCTTCCGATCATCATGGAGGAGGCAGCATGACCATCAACAATGGCTGCCAGTCGAAGCGAGCGACCAAGAAGAAGGACAAAACGTACGAGTTCAACTTCGAGTTGGACGTCAGTTTGGACGCGAATGTGGTGATCAATGTGAAGCGGGAAGGCGAGGGGCGAGTCGAAGACCAAGGAAACGGAGAAGAAGAAAGCGACGACGCCACTGCAGAAGGTGCTGAGTGGCAGCGTGGCCAAAGCGGCGGCAGCGGCGGCGGCGGCGGCGGCAAAGGCGGCGAATCCGGTGAGTGTGAAATCGGAACCGCTGGAATCGGATGACGACGACGAGATCGAGGCCAGTCCGGACGTGACGCCGGTGGCGAGCGTGCGGCGTCTGCAGAAGGACGACAGCAGGCGGCGGGCGCACAACGGAGCGACGCCGACGTCGGTGCGGAAATGATTTGTGCAGTCCGCAATGTGCTGCTGGTGACTGTGGATGGATTTGTGTTTAAACTATTTGTATTGTGTCTGCGTATTTGCGGTCGACGCACAGTTTTTGTTTGGTTCAAATATGGGACTGAAATACACACACGTTATGTGGAAAACATAAGAATATTCTCTTGAATGCAATTGGACAATGGGATTCATGTCGAGCTGTCGATCGCTGGTGAATATTTGCACGAGTAAAGTATAGATGCTCTAGCAATCGGGACACTCGCTAAATTTAAAAATCGACCAAAAATATAGAAGGAATAGCACGATTTTTAAAATTACAAATTTCAAAAGTTATAGCTGATTTTGTAAAAGTTACATTTTCGCTAACTATTTTATGTTTTCTGTACACGCATATCTTGGACATACAAAAATGTTGAAAAATAATTTAAAGCTTTATCTGCACAATTCGAATATGGTCTCAGATTTTTCATAATGTTATTTTTCATCGAGATACATAAGTTTTAGTCGAACAACACACATGCTCCAGCAATCTCACTTGCATCGATTTATTCGCCGTTATTATTTGTATCCATTTCCATCGGCTTGAAGAAATCACGACTTTTTTCGAGCCGATGAAATCAATATATTTTAGCATGATCTAAATATGTGTATACGTTTATTATTCTAAAAGTTGAACCTGTCAAAAGTTATGTCCTATAACAGGGTGTCTACTCGGTCAGTATACTGACAAAGTCAGTAAAAAGTCAGTATTTCAAAATCCGGTCAGTAAAGTCAGTAAAAAGTCAGTAAATTCATGGAGAGGTCAGCCAAATTTGATAGAATTCGGAGGTCAGTCATATATTCCTTGTATTTGTATTTTTCTATGAAAATAATCTTCCTTGCGGGGCACTTTTTTCAGTAGAATACCACGATTTTTCATAACCCTTTTCCGGACACTGGTCGATAATAATCGGCCAGCAATTTTGGGATTTTCCCCAGGCAAGCCCAGGATGAGAATGATCCTGAAATAAATATAATATGATAGTTACATCCTTTGTGAACACATATAATTTATATTTGGCTTAATTTTGCTCTTCTATCTAGTCGTTCTGAGGCCTCAAAGTAGTGCGGATCTCGTGTTTTTTAAAATATTTTTTTCAATAATTCGTTAAAAATACTCTCACAAAACATTTTGTTGTACAAATGACCTCTTGTCGTTCACGTATACTTGATTATTCGAGTGAATTTGGGGTGAAATCCAATCATTACATTCGCCCGCTAGACGTGAGCAAATGATAGTGGTCGATTATTCATAAAAATGCAAATTTACATAACTCAAGCTCATTTTCCATACAAGCCGAACATCTAACATTCCCCTTGATTACGAGAACTGTCAAGCAATTATAAGCACCGTTTATAAAGTGGTGCATGTGTGTTGCCGTTGGTGCTTATGTTGCTTGACAGTTCTCGTAATCCCCTCGATTGAGATAATTATCAAAAACATAAAAAAAGTATTCGAGATCAGCATAAGGATACTTGAACTTCATTTAATTTGTTGTTTATCTCAAAATATCAATTTAAGCTTATATGTAAACATTTTTTTATCTATGTTAAATGTGCATTTTTCGACCCCGAAATCGGCGGGTGGTCGATTAATCGATCAAACCATTCATATTTGGCACGATTCGGCTTTCCTAATTAGTTGTAATAACGTTTCAAAGTTGGACTGATTTCATGTTTTTTTTAATTCGGTAATACGTTGAGAATACTATAGATTTAACAAAAAATAATGTTCTAAATGTGCTCTTGTCGTCAATGTGCACAGAAACTCATAATTTAATAAACAAATCAATGTGCTCTTTCTGATTAGGCCCAATTAATATAAATTAATAAAATGTCTCGGTAGAGATCCCTCCATTTACTACTCCATGATTTTTTGTTCATTTATGATTTATTGTCTCGGAGGTCAGTAAAAGTCAGTAAATCGACTCAAGTCGAGCCAGTAGACACCCTGTATAATCCTTTGACGAAATACGGATATTTTGTATGGAGAGTGAAATAAAATATTTCTCCTTGTCCACATTTATCGTGTTTCATGTTTTCTTTAGATCATAATGAGCGAGTACTCGGAAGAAATGGAATAATGGAATAATAAAGTCCTCTCATTCGAACAAAATTTCGAAACCTAAAACCCATGATTTCTCGATGATATTTTGTAAGAATGATTTTAAAGACATCGTGAAAATGGTTCTCTTTGCAATTAACGCCCTCAGCACATTCTTTTTTTGCACAATGCTGTTCCGCATTACATGTTTTGTATATTAAAAAAACAGTTTGCATACATATTATTTTAAAATATTTTTCAACGCTCACATTTTAGATTTGTTTAAACAAATAATGACGACGCGATGGTAGAGTGGGTAGCGTAGTGTTTTGGAATCAAAAGTTGTTGGTTCGAATCCCCGAAGCGGCACCTCAAATTTATCAAACGCGTCGTCAAAAACTGGGAACTGTGTAATCAGCAATAAACAGGTTGCTATACACAAAAACAATAAGTTCTCAAAGCGCAGAGTGGAAAAAACAACGTATCACTCTGCCCGTGTGTGAGCAGACACGTAAATGTTGGCTTGGCTTTGTTCTCTCTCTCTCAGTGTAGCGCTAAGCGCTGATTTCGTTCTAGTAAAAGCTCCTGTTTGAGTGAAACTGCCCTGTTGATATACTGGTGCCTATCAACAGTAAAATAACCTGTAAAAGCTTCGTATTTTCAAATACAGCCGCCCAACACTCCTTAATGGGGTAAATGGATGTAGATGATGATGAAACAAATAATTTAACATTTATCAGTATGCACTTTGATGAAAACTTGCAGATTTTTTAAAAGGCTAAATGTGCCAAAAATGGCTAAATAGAGTATATAAATAATGAAAATAAGGAAAAAAAAGCGAAAATGGTCTAAAAAAGGGAAAATAGATTAAAAACGACCTAACGTCGAAAAAAGGGAATAAAAAGTAAGGTTAATTTTATTCATACGAACGCGTGACGCATAACCGTGGTTACAAATGGATGAACTTCCGGGCCTTGGTCATCAGCATGGCCCGGAAGTTGAGGGCCTGAAAAAGTACGTTTTAGGGCCCTAAAATAGTGGCTAAAAACAGTGGCAAGGGGTCTAAAAACAAAAAAAAAAATGGTTTAAAAACCATGATTTCACGATAATATTTCGTAAAATGGGTTGAAAGACGACTTGAAATTGGTTCTTCATGCAATTATCGCCCTAAGCACATCATTTGCTTGCATAACACTGTTTCGCGTTTCGTATATTTTCAGAGAAATTAGCAAAAATAGTTCTTTTTTTTTCTTCAAGTAATTTATTAGTTATTTTTTTAAAGAAAAGTACCAACATTCACCATTATGCAATTCGAAGAAAACTTGCGGAGTTTTTAAAGGGCCTAAAATTAAATTAAAACATACACTTACATACACTAGTGGACTTATACTTGAGAACGATTCTATTTCCGGGTTCTTGGCCAGAGTCGCTGTATTCTATGACTTTTTATGATGGAGTTATGCTCATTCACTCAGTACTCAGCTTTCTGTGAAGTTTGAATATTGTAGAAGACATAGTGTAGACACACTGAGCTACCGTAAAGTGAAACACGATCCCAAAAAACTAAAAGCCACAACGATTTTTGTATATTTTTTCGAATGATGGGGTTTTGTGCACATTTTAATTATCAATCATTTGAGTATACTCGCATTGCTCTAACTCAATTCAGTATAAAGTTATGTCCTAATAACCTAAGAAGAAACAGAAATAATTTTGTATGGCGAGTGCAATAAAATCGGTGTCTTCATTTGTCTCCATACAAAAAAAATCGTGTTACGTCTTCCGTTTTTAGGACGTAACTTTGTACCGGATTGACTTAGAGAGATGCAAGTATACTCAAATAATAGATAATTAAAATATGCACAGATCCTCATCATTCGAAAAAATGTACAAAAATCGTTGTGGCTTTTAGTTTTTTGGTGTCGTGTTTCACTTTACGGTAAGGCTCAGCGTGTCCACACTGTGGCTCCTACAATATTCAAACTTCACAGAAAGTTGACTATACTTAGTGAATGAACATAACTCAATCATAAAAAATTCTTGAATACATCGGCCACTAGTGTATATGTGTTAAACCAGTGCAATTGTATTTTTCCATATTGATTTTATTTTCCTACATGTTATATTTTCAGTGTGAACTTATTTTAATTCCATAACGGAAATGTTCCCCACCCCCATTTGAAACTGAACGAAACCGTCTAGATACTCGCTATACTCGCTAGATAAACTCAACG
Source organism: Agrocybe praecox (assembly GCA_964017145.1). Lineage (NCBI taxonomy): Eukaryota > Fungi > Basidiomycota > Agaricomycetes > Agaricales > Agrocybaceae > Agrocybe > Agrocybe praecox. Next base: position 5,091 of record CAXHKQ010000082.1, read on the forward strand.
AAACTCAACCTCTGCGCGAGTATCCAAGCAACCCCCACTCCCCCCACACTCTGTATTTATCGCACAACCCAAAACAGCTGAGCAACTTACGTCTTCGCTGTACATTTTCTGTGTGTGTGCGCGCAATTTGTTTGCCAACAACGAGACCGACGACGACCGCCGACCGTCAGTCGTCAGCAAATATCGTCCACAAGCGGCTCGCATATTCGCACTTCGCACAGAAAAACTGCCCAGGCAGTCGCGCGCATTCACACATTAAAATTGTATCGCGACAGTCGAGCGAGTGAGGAAAATCGCCGCCAGTCGGGCCCCAGTGGGTGGAATTACGTCAGTTCGCGGTCGATTGCGCGATTTATCGGAAAATACGACGCACGCTGTTTGTTATCAATACATTCCGAAGTGTGCAAGTGGTTGTTTTTCGTGCCGGCAAAGTTGTTCGCGCCCTTCAGCAATTTCGCAGCAATTTATCGTCGACTCAACAGTGCAATTGTACGATTACGATTACTCATCGGCAAAATCAACATCGGCGCTTCGCAACAGCGCCCGGCTTTTGCGCGGCAAATTGACACCGCGTCCATCGTGCATCATCATCGTCATGAGACATGCCATCGCATTGCTGTGCTGCGGCCTGCTGGCGGTCGTGGCAGCGGAGGACAATCTATATTTCCCGTCGATTGTGAGTCATTCGTCATTCGTTTGTTAATTTGTGCTGGCTGTTTGTTTTCTTTGTGGGGCGGTCGTTTTGTGCACAATTGCGCATAGTCACATTGCGCGGGTGCGTTGACGAGCGATGACAGCGAAATGTGTGCATGTGTGCATGTGTGTGTGTGTGTTTATTCGACGGTCACCTGTTCGATGTGTGAGCGCGCAAGTAGTATTTTTTACGATGTGTATTTGCGAGGTGAATTTCGTGTGTTCGGGCTGCTTTTATCGCGTCACGATAAGAAGCTGGGTCGACGAAGCCGTATGTTTGTGTCGCGCAGCGGTTTTGCGTCGTTACGATATGAAAATTCGCGCTTATATTGTACAAATCGATACACACACCCCCCAGTCATTGGTGGGGTTTTTGCTCAATGATTTAGTTAATTTTTGGATCTCAATTGTCAATGAATAATATATTTTTGTATTTAGTTAAATTAAAATGTCCAATGTTTCATTGTATCATTGGACATTTTAATTTAAAATAGAATCGAATCGAATGGAATAAAATAGTGCAAGCTTTATTATTTAGACTGAATTTCTACCTTACGACATAATAGCACGCACATCTAGCAAATTGCAATAAACGTGTTAGTCATTTTTAGGATGAACCGAATTTGTTCACTTCAGGGAAAATGTTTGGTATATGTACAGTAAAACCTACCTAAACCGGAATCGCACGGAGCCGAAAAAAACATTCCGGCTTAGGGAGGTTGATTTTACAAGACCTAAAGAAATCTTAAATAACGGTAAAAAATTAAACGTGAGTTCAACATGTATTAGAAGACCTAGAAAACAAAGAAAAGAAAACAAAGAATCTGTTTGGAGTCATTCAATTCTACCGTTTTTGTCGCTTGAAGGGAATTCGATGACAAATATTTTCGTCGGATATTTCAATTTAGGAATTAAAGAAATTTCGTGTACGTCGGAAATAGATGATTCAAATTGTTGTTAAATTTGAACTGTTTCTAATGGATTAGACTAATGATTTTATACACATTTTCCGTCTTACAGAGGTTCAGTGAACACAGAAAATTTGTAAAGTGATTTCCGTTTCCGGCTCAGAGAGTTTCCGGCTTACAGAGGTCGATTTTCATTCAAAGCGTATTCAATAAGGTTTTCGGGACCGAGCAAATTTTCCGGCTTAGTGAGGATTTCGGCTTAGGGATGTTTTACTGTAGTAACCAAACACGAAAATCCGATTTTTTTTATGGAGAGTGAAATAAAATATGTTTCCCAATACAAAATATTTGCGTGCCGTATTCGAATAGAAACCCGTATCTTTTCACTGGCGTATATATTGTACTTTTCGACATGACCTCAGACAATTACATACATGGTTGTGCAGATAAGTACGCACGTTTTTTATATCTGGGTTCATTTTGATGATAGAGATGTGTTCGTTCACTAAGTGCGCACCTTTTTGTAACTTTGAGTATTGTAGAGGCCATAGGGTGAACACACGAGACCGTTCTACAACGATTTTTGTTATTTTTTTGAATGATGAGGTTTTGTGCGTGTAAGTCACTCCTGTGAAAAGTTACGTCATTTAAACCAAGCTTGAACTCAAATATTTTGTATGGTTTTTCATTCGATATCACTTGATAAATGATCATTAGATATCCAAATCAATATTTCGAATTTATAAACTATCATTGCTAACTATTCATTTTCCCGAACTCTTCCAAACAGTCTTCGTCCGACTGCCGCATCACCGAGCCGCTGTACAATCACACCTTTGACCTGACCGGCTTGCGAACGACTTTGGCCCACAAGGTGCCTTTGCCCGGACCGGTGAAAAACTCGTTTCTCGAGCTGAACGTGTGCGGTCCGATGATCAAACATTGCGCCGGCATCTCGGAGTCCAACGTTTGCCTGACCAAGGCCGGCAAAGAGACCGTTCTGGCAGCGAACGCCTCGCTGCAGCTCAGCGACGGGCAGCTGGCGTTCCGGATGGAAGGAGGTCCGTGCAATGGCACGGAGAATTGGACGACGACGGTGCAGCTGAGGTGTTGGTACGGGGCGCCCCGGAGGCAGGAGATTGAGGTGGTGGCCGGCGAGGAGTGCGGCTATCGGTTGGTCTGGTATACGAGGCTGGCTTGTTTGACGCCGCCACTGGTGGATGGCGGATGCGTGGCGCACGATGCGGTCAGTGGGCAGACGTTTGATTTGTCGGCGCTGCAGGCGAGGAGGAATTATAGGTGAGTTGGGAATTACATGTTTTTCTGCAATACTGAAATATACATTTCTGTAGTAACCAACATTTTTGTTTAGCATTTGAGCAGTTTTTAGTTGTTTTGTAACTGCTTGCATTGCAACCAAGGCAATAAATATAGGGTAGTTTCACTAGTTGTGAACATAGCCCGGTTGTGAACACCCCACCGTAACTTTTGAAATAAATCAGATAAGAGGTTTGTGCGTTATGTCAACACGATGGATTATTGCTTGCGTAGAATCTATAGCCTATAACATTTTATAATGTGTGAAAATCAACATTGATCTAAATTTAATTTGTTTTCAAATAGCGATAAAATGAAGTGAATAGCTGCAAAATAGTGAGAGTGATACATTTTTGCAAATAAAATGTAATATATTTTATTAGTTCATCAAGTTTTATTAAAAAAAATTTAACCAAAAAAATTGCAGTTCATTTTTAGAAATTTCCTACTTTTCCCAGTACATACACTTTACAACAAACAAATATTTTGGGCGGCAATTTTTGTAATACGAAGTAGTATGAAGGCAGACATTTAATTCGTAGCATGAGTAGCCACTTGATTTCACATGCGGAATGGACTACTGCATGCAAGGGTTAAACAAACAAATATTTACATAATCTTCATCCGATATCCAATATAGCGATGTTAATATAACTTCGCAAGAGCTGTTGGCAATGCCAATAAAATCCATTAATATACACATGTTAACATAAATATTATCTTGATCAAAAGTTATGACTAACGAGACACTAGACATTAATATGTCAACAACCAAACTGTATCCACAACCGATTAAACTCCCCTATATTATCGCTCTGTTTCATGAGTTTCACGTTTCACAGAAATCGGATCGATCTCGCTCTGGTTCAAGGGTTTCTCGTGTCACTGCAATCGGTTCGATCTCGAATGAAAATGTGTAACATCATCGTAATTTTGACCTTTCCTCGGGCAAAAATTACACGATAAGCGTTCCAATGGAAATGGGTTAAATATTCATGTTATAAGGTGCAATTTCCGATACATCTATGTTTTTAGTCAACTTATTAGGATAAAGTGGGGCAAGTGTTTTTGGTGTGTTAGCTTTGACAAATCATATCCCATTAATGTGCTAGGATTCACAAACGCTTGATGTAAAAAAAATGGAATGATGGGCTTCGAAGCGAAATTTACCTGTAAACTCTAGTATGTTTTTGTTTCACCATTTAATTGAACATTCACGAGAGAACCGAGGTTTATCTCTAACGAATACAGGGTGGGGCAAGTTTTACCTGGCCTCTTTATGTTGTATCCATAAGACTTTTATGTAAAAAATATCATTAAAATATGTTTATACTATGTTAAGAACACAGTCCAATCATTTTTATCTGGGAAAGGCATCAGAGAGATATTCATTTGTAGTGTTATATCCATTTTTCATATGGACAATTTTTATCACAATTTATTGCACACGTGAAACCAAATTATAGAGGCCATGATGATATTTCTTGGTTTCTAGCGGTTTTGTTCGTTTGAATGAGCATTTAAAAAAACTTATATGTTATTTTTCGACTTTCGGTTTTTGGAGTATAGCAGACCAGATACAGACCAGATACAGGGCAATATTGGGTGCTATCCCTGAGTTAGCACATATAGCTTATATTTTAATATAGCTTATATTAATATAGCGTAAATTGTGCGCTCGTTATATTTCCTTAAATATAGCCAGATAAATGGACTATCGATTGCATTTTACCATTTCGAAATTGATTCAAAACTACCGACGTGGGAGATCGTCAAACTTTTTAGGCAAAACTTGCCCCACCTTACCCTACTATAAGTAATTTGATCACGATTTAAAATTTATATTGGCATTAGTGAGACAAATATAATAAGGAGTGTGCCTGAAAAACGCATACCATTTTCCTACTATCGCTCGTTAACCTAATTGATTTTTGACATCTGAAAATTCGAGTTAAAAATATATGCTAGTATCACAATGGCATAAAAATATAAAACCCTTGCATTCGTCAACGGACAATTTATTGATATAATTCGCAGTAGATTGGACCGATCCTTGCAAATAAATCAGTAGTGTATCTCCTGCCAATAGAACGGTATCGAGCTCTAGTAAAAATGAACTGATGTCGACAAATTCTCAATGCCAAAAAAATCGAAGATTTGAAAAAAAATAAATTTCAGCAGCGAGGAAGGTTAAAGATTAGATAAAAAAACAAAAATGAAAGGTATTCCTGAATGTTCGATACATCTGTCAACATTTTTGTTCGGTTGAATGGACAAATAATAATCATAAAAATAATACAATTTTATATTCCGTTTCATTTTTAATGATTGCTGAACAGGTACACATAAGTTATTGAATTTTGATATGAATTTTAATATATTGAATTTTCATATTAATATTAGACGCATTCCTTAAGGGGGTAGTCCTCTAAATAATATTTTCGTATGGCAATTTTTTTTTGTTAGCTTAAAATTATCTTTGGAATGTATATTTTATTGTAGGCTTTATCCCATCTTTGTCGGAAACTTGGATCGTCCGTTATGAGGCGATATGCAGAGATGTGCATCGGCGCGACGTGCGCGCTTGCATGCAAAACCAAGCGTTACCCGATACTTCAAATGCGTTTTTCTCGAAACGGTGTTCTAGAAATCGGTGTGCAACATAGCGTGTTATCCGCACATACGATTTTGATTGGACTTTGCGTTTTGCATTCACAATTGAATTATCTAGTCTCCTACGTAGCCGATTTGGGATACCTTGAAAAATCTGTGCTCGGTGCACGTTTTTGTACAGATTTTTAGGCTAAAAAAGCACTTTTTTGATTCAACACGCCGTCATAATTTGAGTTTTTGGTTTTTCCAAAAAATCCTACGTAGGAGACTAGATTTAGCAATTGACAATTACATGAAAAAAAAAAAATTGCAGGTCCCAACTGAAGACCTCCAGACAGCACACCGAAAATGGTTGTATGAAGAACACTGGGTGCTTCCCCCTCGTGCCGCGGTCACGAGAAGCGGCCTATGAAGAAAACACAAATTGTTCCCGAAAGCTATTTATATGGTTAATAAATAGATATACTTAAATTTTTCATTCCCTTAAGTTTTAGTAATTAAACAAAATTCCGAAAAACACCTATTTTTCAGTAATATTTAGAGGACTACCCCCTTAAGATAATTAAAACACTCACCAACATTTTAATTAGGTTTTGTTGAATGTACATCATTGTGGCCTCCCTTATATACTCTGATTTTGGCCTAACCGCCTCTGGCCTCTGGAAAATCATAAAACAGCGCTCCTAAGAGAATCCTTAGTCATCATTCAACATCCTTTCTTGAATTTTATCGTTAGAAGAAAAAAACCAGAACCCTTACCGGTGATTGAACCCTGGATCTTCCGATTGTGAGGCAGACAGACATAACTTATACTCCAATCAGACGACCTTTATCTTGAGCTGCACCTTAACTTTGTGCAATTTGTTCATATATTTTTCATTGTGTTTTAAGCTGACAGAAGTCCCAAAGTTTAGCTATCCTCCCTTTTCAAAATGTTGGCTCCATTGAGATCCGATGTGTTTCCACCCGATTTCTAAGGTAAAATCTATGAAATCATGAGAATCGAATGTTGATTAGGATGCATTTTTCACGGTTTGACATTTGTTTGAGTCAATTATATAACATTTTTCTTATCAAACCTTAAAACCACAGCCAACATTCCATAATCCAGGCTAGTATTCACGCACACCCGCGAACACTCACACGCACACACTCACTCACACGCTGTCATATCATAAATTGCATATCAACAATATTTTCCACACGCTCTCACACACACACACACACACACACACGCACACCATCTCGTCGTCGTATCTCGTATCAACAAGCACCCTTCATGGCTTCCCAAATACGGCACCAGCAAGCGACGACGATCCAGAGAACACTCATAACAGCAGCGCAACGCAACGAGCAGCAGGCAGCAGCAGCAGCAAGCAGCAATGCGCCGCTATTCATCCCCCACAGTGCACGGAACGGCGTTCCAGGCGTCCCCGGTGCCGCTTTGCGCGCCGTCGCCATCGACGACGACGACGTCGTGCATTCGTCGTTCGAGACGAGACGGTGGCGACGAGTGTAAGTGAGCGTGCTTGGGCTTGCCGGCGTGTAGCTCGCGTGCGTCTGTATGCAGGCGCGGATCCGGGATTTGGGTAGACAGGGTTTCCTCAAATTCGTAGTTAACTGATAACGTATAAAAGTACCAATCCAACGTTTATATTAGGGTAATGCACTATAAAACGCCACTTTTCATGAAAAGCTCTGTTTTATTGTTCAAGAAAGATGGTGGATGATTTCGATCATTCGAATTACCTTTTCGAAATCGCACCTCATATTTCGAAGCCACAAATAAAAGAATAGAATATTCGAATGCCTTTTATCTGCTACAATATATATTCAGAAGTGTTTAGATATATGTTTCCAGTCCTTTCCATTGAAAAAAAATAGAAAAAAATGCCTACATGCGGTTATTCGTTCGATAATTTCTCCATATATGAACCGAGAGGTCTTTCTTAGAGGTCGTTCTTAGCCACAAACAAGACTTTTATTCAACGATATTTCAGGATGCAATAGAAGAATGTTTATTTAACAAAATTGCATCATTAATTTTGTTGTGTGTTTATTATTTTTCTCACAAAACGTTGACTAATATATTAAACATATCCACTATAACAGTTATTTGTTTGTACTACATGGGCTGATAAGTATCGGGAGAAATAGGGAAGGAACAACATTTCTGATGAAGACAAAATTTAATGTTGATTATAGTCATCTTTCAGCCACTCAAACAAAATCTTCTACTCGTACTGTCGTTAGTTTGGAAGATATTGTCTTTATTGTAAACACCATATGTACCATATGGCACTGATTTCTGATAGGTAGAAGGTCCGATGGAGCCAAAACATGACTTGAGAAATTGTTATCTGGGGTCTGCTCTAGCCGAAATTAAATATGGCAATATTCTGAACTGTACCTTCCATTTGGGCATTTTGCAGTTTCTGCTAAATTTCAATAAGTCAACATACAAATTTCGGAATTCGGGATGGCTGATACCCTGAGGTTATTTAAAAAATATATTTACATATCGTGCATACGTTTTTGGGCATACGAGAGATCTTTGCGGAGAGAGTGCCGCAAAAACGCAAAAACACGCAATCGACCAAATCGAACAAACAGCCATAATAAATTAATTGGGCTATGTATTGTGGTCCCATTTATGGTAATGAGCGTATTTGGTCCTAAGCGCCTATTTTGTGTTTCCCAAATGGAAATTTTAGCTCCAGGGAAAGAATGAGGCAGAAAAATCTAAAAAATGGTGCATTTTGCAAGGGTTAGAGACGAATACTTTTTGAAGGTGATCGAAATGTTGTAGGACCGCTGATTTATGGCTATCGAGCTGAAATGAAACCCTATTTCTCCCGATACTTCTCAGCCCATGTAGTAGATTATCTGGATCTCTGAATTCTACCGTGAAAAGTACATCGAATTCGTGAAATATTAAAATTAAAATACGATACGATATGATATAAGTTTTGAGGATCGTTCAATGGACGCTTTTTGATTTTGATTGATAAAATCCCATTCATAAATCTAATGTTTTCGTACTTCGTGTTCGTGTTGATAAGAAAACATGTTGATGAAAAAACTATCACGCATTACTGGATTTGCCTCCTGAGCGCCCCATGATCTGAATCCGCCACTGTCTTTGTGTTTTGTTCGCCCGTTGGCGGCTACGGCGGCGACGACGACGACGGCTGTGTACTACATTGAGATTAAATTACGCAGTGCGCCCGTCGCTCGTCGTGCATGCGGCGGCTCCTCGACGCAACGCATCGCCCAGAAGAAAAAACATAATAATAAAGAAATATGAAAGATATGCCACGAACGCAATGTGTGTGCTGTGCTGTTCTGTGCTGCTGTGCGCAGAGCGGAGCAGTTCATATAAATTGATCACTCGCGCGCGCGTCGACAAACTACTACCAGCCAGTGCTAGCCAGCCAGCCAGAGAGACGGTCGACGGCGACTACATATTGTTCTGGGGCGAACCAGCCACCAGCCACCGGCGGCGGCGGCGGCGAGTCTGTCAGCGCGAGCCAGTCAGCCAGCCAGCCAGTCATCTTGAGATGAAGATAAAGTCCATCATGTCGGGGCACAAGCGCAAGCGCGTGCGGCATGCGTCACATATTGGTGCTAGCGCACGCGCACGTTCACTCATCCAGACGGATTTTCCACTTTGAGCCTCCGCCCGTTCTGTTCGCTTCACGTGCCCGTCGTGCGCTAACGACGGCGGCGGACGGCGGCGGCAGTCCGGGATGGCAGATAAATGCTATCTGAATGAAATCGTACACGGAGAATGGTGCAGGATGGCTGATAGCCTGGGAGACTTTCTTCTTTCATAGGATTGATTTTTGTTTTAAAATTATGTTTATTAAGAAACAATGTATAAACTATACTTGAATCTGGGAATATTTCTTCTATCTTGTTCGGATGAAAACGTTTCAAGATTCATAAATATGAGCTCTTCTTAGAATCCTTGTCTTCTCGCGAGAAGGTTTTCCAGCGTCAATAAGTTCATTAGGTCTGGTTGTGGACAGTGGACTCTCCCCGTAACTTTGGACTTCAAACATAAAAATATCAATCGGATCTGTAAAAGGTCGATTCAATACGATTGATAATGCCGTTTAATGCATCAATTTACTTGAAATTGAGTTTTGAACGTCAGTACAGGGTGACCAGAAATAACCCGCACAACATTTGGAACAGCCTGCCATGGTGGTTACTTATCGCAGCACATTTTTATTGTCTTTTTGTATTCTCTGAGATTGTATGTATTTGACATTTCGTCAAAACCCAGTTAGAAGCGGTCCTTCGTCGTTTGGGACGATGGCGAAAAAAAGTGCCAAGATGGAACGGTTTTAGTATATTTCTGTGTAAAAAATGAAAATTCGAGATCGCTCGTGAGATCAGAAGGAATCGAGAATCGGGGCGGACAATCGAAATTTGTGGACATATAATCAAGGCATACAAGCCACAAAAAGTTCAGCGCCACACTTTTGGAAACAAGCGAGTGAGACAAATTAAATGTCAGTGCCGCTGTTCGGGAATTAGAGTGCATTTCATTCAAAGACGAGTTAGGGCTGGAATTGGCGCCAACGTAAAAAAATGCCTTGTTTTCGTGGAAAAGGATCTAACATTTAACCAAGAAGTATCGACCAGTCCTTCTTTAGGGCATCATGCGTCCTTGGGCACAGCAGCACTTTTAAGTCGTATTTTGGACATTCCAACAGAGCTCTGCGCCGGCCCACGAGGCCTTATTCAAAAAGGCTTAAAAAATGACTCACAAGAAGTTGGAGGCCTTGAACCAATAGTTAAGAGGGTCGTTTATCGGAAAAATAGGAGCGTCTCAACGCACAAATCTTCGCGGAGCGATTAGGGCTGTACATCGCCAGGCAAAGAAGCCATTACGGAACCGACTAGTTATTTGAAAAGTCAATGGTTGAATTGAGGTTTATCATTTTAGTTCTTGTTATTACTCGTTGAATTGTAGGAGCTACGCTAAAAAACGCTTGTCCGGGTTATTTCTGGTCACCTTGTATTTGTAATACGATTTCTTCGTCATACTGATGATTGTACCAGTAAAAGCAGGCATATGATTCGACTTCGATAAGTAGCCTCTTGATGTCTCATGTATTAGGTTCATTGTAAAGATTAAACCACATAAAATAAACAACATCATGATCCGATTTCCAGGATAGCGATATCATTTCTGAAAAACAGTTACCAATACCAATGCGATTTCTGAAAAACAGTTACCAATGCGATTGACATTCCAAAGAAGTAGTCAACAGCACGCTACATCTTTGTTCTCTCAAAAAATCATGATTTTTTAAATGTTGGATTTCTTTTTAATTTATGAAGGAACTAATATTTCAACACTAGTTATCGTTCTCAGATTTCTATAGATTTTCGAATATTCGCATAAATATCAACTTGGCCAAAAGTTTTGACTAAAATCCTAACTACATCCATAACTTAACTTCCCCTACATTAAATGTGTATGCCCGTTGAAAACCGTTTTAATAATATGATTTGGCATGAGTTATTTTTAAGAATATTCTTTTTTACTGAAACGTTGGAAAGGAATAACAATAATCCTATTATTGCTCTAATGTTCTAAAGTTGTCCAAAATAAATCGTCTCTCAACTTATCAGCCCATGCAGTCGCATGCCACATCCTGGTGTTCGTAATTCTTTTCCACTGCACAGAAGAAGCGGATCAACGTTTTGCGCGCGCTGCTCCGCCTCTCGTTTTCTCTTGCGCATAGCATATTTTCATAGAATAAAATGGATCAACGGAAAAAACACAATCAATTCAAGCGTGCTCCGTCCGCCGGCCGTAAGCGACGAGCAGAGCGTGCGCGTGCGGCATATCATATTAATCTGGACGTGCGGAGGTGTTTGATGTAATCGCTCAATTGGCATAAACGGTCTTGACTCGCTCGAGCTCGAGTGAAAATCCATTTGTTGCGGAACGACGAATGATAGCAGTCGTTCTCGGAATTATTCAATGAATGATACACTTCAGACAGTAGCATAGAATTACGCGGAACAAGTGTAACGATACTTCGGGAAGCCGATGCAGCGATACAATAAACGTGTGTCATGCGAACGCACACTTTCCGTACAATATACTACAACGACGTCCTATGCGAAATGGGTTCGTTGTCGTCGCTGCCGTTCGTTCAGTGTGGTAAAATATATGCTCGCTATGCTGAACGTACCTACTCTGGCAATATATGGCTGTGGGAGTTTTGTTCTAGCTGGTGGAACAAATCCAGTGCGAGCGTGGCTTTGAAAGGTAACGACTATGGAAAAACTGCATTACAACGCACACATACGCGCGCAATCCGCACCGGTACATAACTTGCGCGCACTCGCATAATAAGAACGATCCGAACTCCATCGCTCGCGCGGTGTGCGAACAAAGTTTCATCGTTGTGCGAGTGCGGCGCCATATGCGCGCTATGCTCTTTTGTTATGTTGCACATACACACACACAGTCCCACTACCACACTTTGCCACGCACACAAACACACACACACACAATCACACAAAGCTTAGCTTAGCGAAACAATGTAAATATAATAAACTCGTCAGGGAAACACACTCGACAATAAATAATATCACGCTTGTATACTATACACTATACCAGTAGCGTTAGCTTCAAATTAGGATTTGGTTAAGCAGAATTTTCTGAGTTAGTTTGGTGATTCATATAGACATGTTATACAGCCTTGGAAAGATGAGACATTTTTTCAAGACGATTACGAAGTAGTTGAGATGACACTGTGCTGTTGAACATGTCTATGTTTGTGTCGAAAAACAAGCGAACGAATGAATGCGTTATGCACCATATTTTAATCAATCATAACAAATTTATATAGCCTGAGTTACAAAAACGCAAACATTCTAGGATATCGCCAAGACATCTTCAAATATCATTACAAACCAGCGATCAGTTGAAACAATAGATCTAGTACTATAGATATGGCCATAGGTTAGGGTACGTTCCTCCAACATCTTTTTTGCACACACTCAAACAAATTCGTATACGTACACGATCCACATGACAATGTTTTTTATTTACACTTGGCATGAATGACATTGAGTAAATACGCATTGTTGACATTTGTTCGAACGAATAAAATCCTATGAGAACCGGTCGCCGGTCGCAACGATAGTTGTGCGACTGGCACACTAACTGGTATGCGTTGAAGATGCCCACAGTGCCGCACACTCAGCAGTGAGACCTATGCTCAGCCTGCATGTCGTCCGGATCGGCCACAGCCGTTTGGCAACGCTTTCTGGCGGGTTCTGTTGAATCTTGTGATTTTGATGGTGGTCACTTTGTTCACATGTATAACGCCGTAGGCCACGCGAAAGTGTTGTTGTCCAGGATTGAGCCGCAGTCGACGATAAGCCGTCGCACAAATTATCGCAAACTAAAACAAATAACGAACTGTGAACTGACATACCAATCAGCAATTTATTATGAACACAACTGCAGGGATGTGAGTATAAACAATAGTTATTGAATATGAAATTCATCGACATACACTTGTGGACTTATACTTAAGAACGATTTCACATTCATTGAAAACCGGTTGAAAAGGCCCAGTTACCATGATCAAACTCGTATTTTTGTGATGCAGTATCTTCAGTACACTCAATGCGCATCATTTAATCGAAACATCTGTTGAAAAAGATGTGCCCTAGGCCCTGTACTCGTGTTTGTAATATGTTCATGCATATCTCGCATGGTCATCTAATTAGGAACTGTCCACTCTCGCCTCGATTCTGAGCAATTGCAAAGCTCTAGAGTTTTCGAATAATTTTTATATTGTTTATTACACTTATGTCAAGTAGTTCCAATCGAAAAATGGGCTGAAATGTTGAGAAATAAGGCCTCGACTCCTACTAAGCGTCTGGTGTGCATGTCTGGCGAAAAAGATGAATATCAGGTCCGCGGAGATGTAAACGCTTCTTCCAAAGCACAGAGACCGGTTGAATTGATGTTTTTGGTACGAGTTGCGTTAGGGCTCTGGACCGGCTACACGAAAATCTACACATATGACCCTTGAGAATATTATTTTTCCTGTTGGAACGTTTATTTTGGGCCTTCATGCTCTTGAAAGGTCTACAATTTCGATATTTTTCTGGCACGATATTGTAGTATGATGACATCCAATATTTTTCTGCACACATGTGGACCTGGCCCTACGACTATATAGCATATAGAGCCCCTACATTGGTTATTTGATAATTTTCTAACTATGATATCAACACATCCATGATATACAGGCTACAAGGTCTACCTTAAGTTCGATATAGAGCTCTAAGACTTCAAACGATGTCTCAATTATCCGAACTGAACCGAATGTTCTTCGATCCGTTGCTTTAAGAGGTGCCCTTCCCGAATAACATGGCCTTTTCTCCGCGTTGCTCATTTTAATCGCTATGCTAGTATAACATTTTTTCTTGAACCATGCGAAGCGCGAGAGCCGATACATCGACGGAGGAAAGCTTTTCACATTCGACCTTGGACTTAAAGGCCTACGACTTTTACATCGATTGATGGCCTAATTTACATTAGGACTATCTCTTATGGCATGAATTATTCATGTTGGCTCTGTGGAATCGTTGAATTTCTATCTTGTTCGTACGTGAAAAGGCTTCGGTTCGTTCTTCCCGAGGTTGTTAATTGATGACATTGTCTTAATACACCATCAAAGCATCGAAAACTATCATTTTTCTATATCTTAAATCTAAAACAGCCTGACCATCGACGATTAATGTCCGCAATACATTGGATATATAGTGCAACGCTTCTCGGGCATACATCTTAAGCCTCTATCCAGTTAGGGCAATTCTTTCGTTATTTCCTACTTGACATAAGTGTAATAAACAATATAACAATTTTGCGAAAAATCTAGATCCTTGCAATTGCTAAGAACCGAGGGGAAAGTAAATCGTTCTTAAGTATATGTCCAGGCGAGATATGCATGAATAGAATACAAACACGAGTACAGGGCCTAGGGAACGGATTTCTTAACCGATTTTTGGATTATATGATGCCCATGAGAATACTAAAGACACTGCATCACAAAAATACGCTTTTGAACATGCTAAGATAGCCTTTTCTACAGATGTTCACTGAATGTGAGATCGTTCTTAAGTATAAGTCCACAAGTGTATATAAAAAAAACGAACCAAGCAACGACTGGTTTACCAAATCCCAGGTCTTAACTATCGCTACTGGTAGTTCTTCGCACAAGAAAAAATAACACTCATTTACATTGTTTTATTCGCACTACAGTCGCGCCCGAGTTCGGTTGTGTCGCTCTTGCCTCTCTGGCTGTCAACGCGCTGTGCCTGTGTGATTTTTTTTCTGCGGATCTAACCTCGATCACGTCATTTTGTTTTGTAAACAAAGATCGAGCTGCGAGTTGGCTAATTCACCGGCATTTTTGGGGTGGTCCGCCACCCTAAGCCCGATGATCGACTCCGGTGGTGATGGAATGGTCGTGGGCGGCGTTGGTACTCCAGCCGGTGTGCCTCCGTCGCCCAACGCTGTTGCCCCTCCGACTACGAGCAGCGCAGCAGCAACATCAGCAGCAGAATCCTCGTCGAGCTCTTCGTCATCGTCTTCCGCCGCTGTTGCCTATTCTAGGCTATTTCATGAGCGCTACGAGGGCATCCTGGAGGTTTGGATTCGATCATCCACCAACCTGAAAATCCCGACTCTCCAAGTCCAGGATAGGCTCAACAGGCGGTTCAAAACGATCTCCTCCATAATTCCCGGTCGCGACCACCTGTCGGTGATTTTTGGCAGCCGCATCGATGCGAACGGTTTCATCAAGCATCCGTACTTGCCGGCGGATATGTACGCCTCCATCCCGGCCAGTCGGGTGGTCGACATCGAGGGCGCTGTTCGTGCCGACGAATTCGAGGGAATGCTGAGCGAGATCGACGATCTGCCGAAAAATGGTCGAGGTCTTTTCGGTGCAGCCGGGCTGATCCCTTGCCGGATTCTAAGGGCCGAGCATCTACCGTGTGCCCCAGGTGCCGACGGGGGTGCCAAAATGTCTAACACGGTGAGAATAACTTTTGAAGGCGCTCTCCTGCCGAAATACGTCTGCATTCGCAACGTTCGCATTCCGGTCCGTCTGTTCACGAAGGGCCCAATGTTTTGTGAGACGTGCCAGACTATCGGCCACACCAGCAAGCGCTGTCGGCGCCCGGTCAAATGCGCGCGCTGCGGCGGCGGACATGAGACTGCGGTCTGCTCGAATCCAACCGTCAACCGGACCCTCTGCCCACGCTGCGCGATGCAGCACCCAGACTCCCGATCCCTCTGCCCGTTCTTCCAGCAAGTATCGAAAGACTTTAAAGCGAAGCAAATCGTGGCAAGTCGGCGACGCTATAGGCAGACCGTTGCATCGCTGGAAGCCGCAAACGCAGATGCTCAGCGCCCTCACCGCCAGGCCCTCGAGCTGAACAACGCCAACTTCCCCCCGCTGCGCAATGCTTATGCCAGTCTAGCCGCTGCGGACGCTGTCGGTGACCAGGCACAGGCAATCGACGTCGACGAGCAGGAGGACGTCCCCGGCCCGAACTCGTTCCCTCCACCGCCAAACAACCCCTACGCTGCTAGGCAGCGTGGCCGCTCGGCATCTAAACGACACCGCGACGGCTCGCTCTCTGTCAGCCGCCGCCCTGCTCGGCAACCCACCAGCCAGCAACCTGCCCGTCAGCAACCTGTTCCACCAGCCAATCATCCCCGTCAACCTGCACCTATTCAACGTCAGCCCCAGAGCTCGGCTCTAGCCGCTTCGAGGTCGGCCGACCAACGCAACCATCCTGCTCCCAGCGTTCAGAGCTCAGCTCTCAGGCTGGTAATTTTGACGCTCGCCCGGCAGCTCGGCCTAAATGAAGCGCTGATGAAATTCCTGGAAGCCGTGATCGACCCCCTCTTAGCCGCTCTGTTGCCGAACGCAGATGCAATTCTTGCTGCTGTCACCCCTCATTTGTCGAATATTCAATAGCCTGATAATTCTTCAATGGAACTGTGCAAGCGTCATCCCCAAACGAGACGACTTGCTGCTGCTCATCGACGAAGTTCGGCCGAACGTCATCGCCCTCAATGAAACCTGGCTCGCCGACTCCGACCAATTTTCTATCCCTGGTTTCCGAATAACGCGAAAAGATCGAACTGGTCGCGGTGGCGGTGTGCTGCTTGCTTTCGCAGATAGCCTCAACGTCGAGCTGTTGCAGATCAACTCGCCTCTGGAGATCGTTTGCTGCCGGCTTCGATTGTCTGACAACAGCAGCATCTCAATCTCCAGCATCTATCTGCCCCCGACCCCGTTCGTCGTCCAGTACAACGCACTGAGAAGCTGTTTCGACCAGATACCTGGGCCCAAACTAGTGCTGGGCGACTTCAACTCGCACGGAACAGATTGGGGTGGTTCCTACGACGACAGCAGGTCGCGCATTCTCTGCGCTGTGTTCGACGACACACAAACGGCCACGCTGAATACTGGTGAGCATACTCGTATCGCAGCGCCTCCAGCCCGTTGCAGTGCAGTCGACTTGAGCGTCTGCTCCTCGGCGGTCTCGTTGAGGTGTGATTGGCGCGTCCTGGACAACCCGTGCGGCAGCGACCACCTTCCGATCCTGATCGAGTTGGACAAGAGGCCGCTTGTCCGTCCACACACACTCCCGCAACGACCATTGACCAAGCGCATCAACTGGGCCCTGTACCAGGAATCGCTATCGGGGCATCTGAGCGACCACCAGCAGTTGGTATCATATGAGGAGTTCATGACGGCGGTGCACGTGAGTGCTGTTGCCGCTCAGACTGTCCCTCTCCCCAACTCACCGAGCACCCGGAACCAGATCACGGCGAATGTATGGTGGAACGACGACCTTAAGGCGAAATGGGAAGTGAAACGGCAGGCATTCCACCGCTACACGCGCAGAGGGGGACGCGCCGAGTACCTCGCGTACAAGAATGCAGAAGCAGTGTTCAGACGGGCTAAGCATGCTAGCAAGAGAGCAAGTTGGCGAGAATACTGTTCAAGCCTGAACAGTAGTTCCTCGCTCTCGTCTCTGTACTCCATGGCCAAGCGCTATAGGGGCGTGACGTCCACTTCACGCTCAACTATTAGCACAGACGATTGGCTCCATGCATTCTCCGCCAAACTAGCCCCGCTAACAGCCCCGCCAGCACCAGGAGCTATCCCGTCCCCGGAATCCGTAGCGAACTCAGAGATGAACGCGCCCTTCGACCGGATCGAACTGGACGCCGCGCTCACTACAAGCAACAACTCGGCTGCTGGACTGGACGAAGTCCCATTTGCCCTGCTTCGAGAGCTCCCAGACTCAGGCAAAGTAACCCTGCTACGTCTCTTCAACTTCTTCTTGAGGTCGGGCCGATTCCCAGAAGCCTGGTACGAGTGTAAAGTCGTGGCTATTTTAAAACCCGGCAAAGACCCGAACCAGCACTCATCGTACCGACCCATCTGCCTGCTGTCGTGTGCCAGGAAAGTGTTTGAAAGGATGCTGCTGGCGCGCATAGATTTCTGGGCGGAGAAGCAGCAGCGCATCGCCCCCTCGCAGTACGGATTTCGCAAGGGGTACGGCACCCAAGAATGCCTTGCGATCCTGGCATCGGACGTCGAAGTCTCACTGGCCAACAAGGGTATAACTCTCTGCGTGTTCATGGATGTATCTGCGGCCTACGACGACGTTCTCATCGACGTTGTGCAAACTGTTCTACTGAGAATCGGCTTGGACCCGCACTTCGTAGCAGTCTTGGCACAACTGTTCTACAAGCGCGTTCTCCACTTCTACCTGAACAACGAGCAGCGATTTTGCAGGACTGGATACAAGGGGCTGGCGCAAGGATCCTCGCTGTCGCCGCTACTGTTCAACTTATACACGTCCGAGATCGAAGCCAGAGTCCCTCGGGCCGTCAAGGTGCTGCAGTATGCCGACGACGTGGCGGTGGACATGGCTGCGAACCGCCGGACCGATGCCCCTGCTCTAGAGAGGGAAATGCAGTGCGTATTATGGCGTCTGTCTCGTTCGTATGCCGAGCTAGGACTGATACTCTCACAAACGAAAACGGAGTTTATGTTGTTCTCTCGCCACCACATAAGCCCAAGCATCCGTCTCCGACTCGACAACAAGCTGCTCAATCGGGTGCACGAGTTCCGCTACCTCGGGGTGATCTTCGACCACAAACTGAAGTGGAAACGTCAGGCTGAAGCGCTTTCGGCGAAGTGCGGGAAGCGGATCAACTTTCTGAAGTCAGTGGCCGGATCGTCATGGGGCGCCCATCCGGACTGCCTGCTCACGATCTACAAGGCTACCATCAGATCTGTCCTGGACTACGGCTCCCACTGCACCCAGTTATGGCCAAGACGCATCGCCTCAAACTGTTCCGTCTCCAGTGGCGAGCGCTAAGAGTTTGCCTTGGTCTGATGACCTCCACCCACACACAAACGTGCGAAGTGTTGGCAGGTATACCTCCGTTGGATGTGCGCTGGCGTGAACTCTCTACAAAGCTCATCATCAAGTCCATGGCAGCACCCAACAATCGACTGCGTCGCAGCTACGAGGACTTAGCAGAAGCTTGCCCCGACCACCCTCTTGCAGCTCTGGCGGCAGATGCGTTGACCCTTCCCATCTCTAATGCTGCCGCGTTCCCCTGCTACATCAACACCTGCCTTTTGGGGTCTTTGTTTGCCCCCCAGGTATGCTGGCGGATGCGCGACGAACTAGAGTCTCGTCCTGGTGCGCTACCTGGCGAGATCCAGTATCTATTCAACGAGTGGGCCACCGAATCGGAAGGCGTGACCATGATTTACACTGATGGCTCGCGGTCGGAGCACGGAACCGGATCGGCTGCCTATGCGTCTCCAGAAATGATCGCGCAGTCGCGCCTGCAGGAGCCCTCTAGCGTGTTCGCGGCGGAACTGAACGCCATCCGCGAAGCATGTTATTCTTATCGGTAACCTTCCGCCTGGCGATTTCATGGTGGCATCCGACAGCAGGTCGTCCATCCTGGCTCTCCTGAATCAGCAACTCTCGGCAAGACGACCCAACCTGCTATACCTCGTGAAGGACATGATTTACCAGCTTGGCCGGCGAAACCGCCGAATAACGCTAGCCTGGGTCCCGGCACACTGCGGAATCCTCGGCAACGAAGCAGCCGACATCGCGGCGAAAGCGGCATCACGCGGGGACCTGGTTGCCGAAATCCCTCCCGAGTGGCCGCAGTTCGTAGCTTCAAAAAGCGCCTGCTTATCTCGCTGGCAAGGAAGATGGTCGTCGGGCGACATGGGCCGATTCTGCTACTCAATCTCTCCGAAAGTCTCCATGACGCCCTGGTACTACAAATTTGACAAGCCGCTCACTCGCCGCGAGATCCGCTGGCCTGCCGCATTGTGTCGAACCATACATGTCTAAGAGCACATCTCAATCGAATTAATATCGTTCAATCCCCTTTATGTATAAATTGTAACTGAATGTGTATGAGACTGTGGACCACGCGTTCTTCGAATGCCCGGCCAATGCCACAGGGCGTGCACAATTGCTAAGAATACTCAACGTCAACGGCTTCCATTCCCCATTCATAGCGCGTGACATATTGTCACGCGGCTCCAACTCCGATGTATTGGTGGCCTTATGCCAGTTTGTATGTGATTGTGATATTGTTATTTAGTCATATAGTATAGTATGTTAAGGGTTATATAGTATTATGCTATGTTCAAAGTGTACTCTACCTTACATGTGCTAAATAAAGGTATATAAAAAAACCAACAAAAAAAAAACATTGTTTTATATGTTGGTCTGTCGAAGATCCAGTCAGGCTAAGGTATTTGTTGTTTTTATGGTTGCAGGTCACGTGACAGGCTTAGATCACACCAAATTAAAGGCAAAATATGTTACTATTATTTATTATTATGTTACTAGTTTGCTGCATTTAATTTCAACGACATCAAGGCTTTGTTTCAACGACATCAAGCCTCCACATTCGTATCCAACTCATCAAGACAAGCAGTTGAATTCTTGCCTGTGAATGCGTGCATGTGCCCGGCGATGCAAAACTCAATTAATGGTATAGCTGCCAAATCGAACACCGTGCAGCACATGGGTGCATAGTCCAAATGAAAGTATTGTGCCGTGGTACATCGTACCTTCAACGCATACACACACGCCACACGCAAAACACACTACTCGTTTTATTTATGATTCACGCTTTTCAATTGTTTATATTTTGGGTTACACGTGAGTTGTGTGTCGAGCACGATGGTGGTGTGGCTTTTTCGGTGTTGGCGCTTGAATTCATTTCAATTGGTGGCACACGAATGTGGGTGAATCGTTTGGCGGAACACACACGCACACACATACACTCGTACTCGTTCGGGCACATTCGCAAACAGCGGCCAAAATTAAGCAACATCCGCGCTGCCGTGCCGTGGGCGCAGCCAGCTCCAGCCGGCGACGCCCGCGCGCATGAGGTCGACTTTCGACTGTCATAATACCAATGCACAAATATGTATGTATACTTTGTATGCTACATTCTAGCATTGGTGTTGTAGCCACCAAGCATGGCAAATTGTTACACCGAGTTGTAAACAGGTGGAAGTGTTTATGAATGAATTAGACTCACAAATCAGCCGCAGCAGCGGCAAGCTGGGCGTCGAGTGTCGACGAAGCGAACACGAATTACTAACGGTGCAGGTGAGATTTGGCGTACACACAGACCGACACACAAACACATCAAAGACGCGCACACGCGCGTTTCGTCTACTTTAAATATTGCTCGAAATAGCACACACAAATTGGTGCTGTTTGTATGCAGTAATTCGCAAACAATCGAATCGTATCAAAGCGACGACGACGAAGACGTCGTCGTGAGAAGGTGATTTGAAAAATGCGTTGCTTACGCGAAAGACATGTCAGCGTCAGCACTGACAAACAAGTACAAATTTGCGTCGTAAACCCACACATCACATACTACTAATTTATCTTCGATTGCGAATATCTGCGAAGTAACTTTGAACAGACATAAAAAAGAGTGGGTGTAGATACTTCGATACTACGCGGATATTTTCGACGAATGTGTGTGTGGGATTCTTGGTATGTTCGTAGTTCGTAGTACGCTTGGTGTTGGTAGCAAGATTCTTACCTCAGTTTTGATGCATATTCCACCTCGATGGCACATCGATCTCGAACAAACGCTCCGTATTTATCTAAAAAATCGATTCCTTTGTGCGTGTGTGCGGCAAGGTTGTCGTACTGGTCCTATTGAACGGAAGAGAAAAATACAGGTGATCAGTGAGAAATTCGTGAGCAAGTTGGCACAGGCCCAATGTATTTGTGTATGTATGCGTGCGTGCGACCAAAGTGTGTCAGTTGTATTTCTAAAACACTGTAATCTGACCGCCAGACACGCACAAAGGGCATCTCTATGGCTTCTGTTGGTTTCGCTGGTTGCCTTGCATAGTCATTTGGAACCCGGCGAAAAATCCTCGACAGCACTCGGTGTTCTTGCGGAACAAGCTCATTGGCGTTTGGCGTATATTCGGACCCATTCGGGGTAATCCGGTCAGTGTGCTCACAACAAAATGTGTCAAATTTCCGACAAATGATTTGGCTCAATACCCTCGAAAGCATATCCCATCAAGCACATACTTGCACATTTTGGAGCGACGGCTTTGTGTCGTGACGTCTAACAACCGTGACATTACAGTACTCGACAGAAAATAATTCATAGACGCACGGCAGTGCTTTGTGTGTTAATATAATACATATTCGCGATCAATGTCGTTCTCAGCGCAGCGCGCCTAGGTGCAGTACATATGCACTGCATTTCCATAATACGCGCTAAACATAGTCACACTGTTTACTGTTTGAACAACTAGCGGTTGTCGATCGTATTCAACCCATAAGCGGGGTTTATTTTAGATCAACTGTCGGAACTGCGTTTATTTATACAACAGCAAGTTGACGTAGGCTCCGCATCGGCGTCGCATTGCAGCACAACGCCAGACACAAATGGACGCGCACGCACACATCAAGCCGTCTGTGTTGAACAACAAAGCGGAGTAGTAAACGGATGAACATGCAGCGTTTTTCAGTGCACCACTACATCAATACAGAGTGAAATTATATATTACGATTCCGAAACTGAAAACTAATTAACCCTCGGAACAATTAACCGAATCTATAAATAGCCAATTGTTCATACATTCCTCAAATCGTAACAAAAGAGTTATATTTATTAAAGAATCGCAAAGTGATCGCGCGTTCTGAGCGCTGAACGAGCGAATAAAGCGCAAACTGGTCCACGTTCGCTCATCAATAACCTTGAACATTATATAAATAAACGCATACGCGTCCGAAATTGATTGCAAACGCGTCGCACAGCCGCCTCTGCGCGCAAGGCAAGCATAACCGGCGCTCACACACTTGAGATATCTTGAAATAAAATCACACTCACGCACAAACACTCGCACACACGCGAGCGAACGTGATCCTCGCACAAAAACCGGCACCCAATCACTTAAACAAATATCTGTGTGTGTGCGCCTGTGAACTGGCGTGGCTTGGCGTTGCATTCCATCCACAGAGTCGCACTTGTGTTTATTGCGATCGCGAGAGAGTGAAATGCTTACTCACATACGTTATATGTACGTACGACTTGCATTTGTTTAGAATGTGGGAGAAAACAGACGGCCGGTGATGTGTGCGCGGGTCTACGCACAGAGATCACCTTGATACGACGACAACGACGACGCTGTACTTTAAGGTAAACTTATATGCAGACACACACGCACGCACAAACATAAACGCATCGCGCGTGTGTGCATAGTCTCTTTACTTATAATGATTACACGAACTGCCAGCACTCTGGTGAGACGAGAGAGTGTTTGTGTCGTAGTGTGTATGTGTGTGTGTGTGCTCGTGTTGCCTGCCTGACATGTGTGTTGGAAAAAGGTTAAATCGCTGTGAACTGTACGCAAAGACAATGACCGCGAAACCTCGCCTTGTGTGGCTACCCTGTTGCTGCAGCTCGGGTGCCGCTCGTAGTGGTGGCACACAACAATTGCACGAAGCCACACACACACACACACACACACACACACACACACACACACACACACACACACACACACACACACACACACACACACACACACACCACACACACACACACACACACACACACATTTGCTAGAAACATGTGGAGCGCAAATTAAAACAAACGTGCGACCAATCTGCATGCGATTATCATCATCTTTCGAGGCACACAAAAGGTAGGTAAGTAGAGTGGGTACATTCACATGATCATCGCTCCTGACATACACGCGCACGCACACCACCACACACAGACATTCGAATGCCGGTCGTGTTTGATCCAAAGACACCCGACGTGTTGGCGAATAGTATGTGTGTTCGCGGTTTTACGCGGCTAGATAGTTTTGTGTGTTGGTGCGCAGGGCATGGGAATATAGTGGAATATTTTATCTCAACTACACTGTTGTTGTTGGAGCAGTTGTGTCTGTTTTGTATTAGTGTGCTTGGAGTGGATTGTGTACCCTCTAAGTGCAAACAATTACGGTTCAAGTTGAGTGATGTTGAGTTGAATGATGATCAAGCATTCTTCGATCGGGGTTCCCGCGGACAGAACGAGCCTCAATATGTGTAGTACCATGAACTGCGACAACACTTATACATATTATTATGAAGTGCAAACCTTCACAGCAATGTTGCTTGTTCGAAGCCCATCAAATGCACAATTTTACATGCGGTATTTGGTCTGCATTTAATTTATTATTCAGACAATACATATTATACCATCAGGAATGAATCATCATTTTCGGGATGTGAATATCGCATTCAATTAGGCATCTGCGAGCAAATCGTAATTTTCCAATTGTCCAGTCAGTGAATCACATCGCCGTTCAACGAACGGCCAGACAGTCAGTCAATCAAAACCAAACTTGTTGCAACGAGGAAATGGTGTGGAGGACTAGTCTAGCCACCATTACTATAATTGATATTTTCCAGACATAGAAAATCGATAACAACCCAAACCGCGGAGGACGCGTGAACGTTGCACATGTGTGTGGGTGAGTGCGCAGCACGGCTGCGTAGGGACACTTTCGGCTGGATGAGTCAGGATGATGATCGAATAACGTACGTGGGTGAAATGTGGTCACAACCACAACAGATGAGTGCGCCGTGTGACTCATCGGCGGGTTACGGGTGTTTTTTGAACCTTGTTCATCGATTCTGCGGTCTAATGGACACTTTGATGGCATATGAATGATGCACACAAATAGAAGCATGGACAGTCCAGTTTTGATTATGTTGTACAAGTTACATGGAAAACAATTACTAATTTTTTATGTTATGTCAACGGACTCTGTGAAACATTCTTCACTACATGTCGTTCCTCATTCTAAGTAGAGCGTTTTCTACATAATAATTACGCGACGGGTGATGTGTTTACTGAATTTGCACTCGGCAATAAACGAACATGCTCGTAGTGAGTGTGGTCAGCTCGTTGAAAGTATTTCACTTATGTGACAACGCGTGCATGTGTGAATGTGACTCAGAAAACCCGTTCGACAAGAATGTGGACAATTTGCTGGAGACGTATTATTATTATTATCCGTCACACACACACACACACACACCACACAAATGGTATCACACATCAAATGGCATTCCTAACGCACAGAAAAACCGCTCCACAGATAAGATTAGGCGTTCGTTTTTGTATTGTTATCGTAGTGTGTCTGAGGCGATTTTCGACGCTTTCACAACACAGCATACGATACAATCAATATGTTGCTGTATTTGTGTGTTTATTTGCAAACACCAGACCCGTTGAATCATCTTCAATGTATGAGCAAACGCACAGCAACACAAACTTTCACCCATGACTTTGACCTATCGTCTGTACGTCTGTCTGTGTATGAGAGTATAATTGAAGTTTTTCTGCTATGCCCATTCGAAAATCTATACGTTATTGATTTACGTATTGTGTTTTATGTGCAATTGAAAATTGAACGGTATCGCCCATTTTACGAAATGATTAATATGATTCAAATGTTATTTACTTCACTCATATTGTATTAGAAATTGTTCACTCTAGGGAAATTAGATTACTACACAAGACACAAGCGATTGTGCACTGAGCTCAATCGCAATCGAATAATGCTGAATATATCGATCTGGTCTCACAGCAGCGTTCGCCATGTGTGCGTAGCTGAAGGCGGTTTCCCGTCGTAGGGGTCAAACGCATATTGAACGAAAACGAAAATGTGAAAACCCGATATAGTCATCGATGCTTGCATGCCGTGAATGCATTCTCTCCCCCTTGTTCCACACGTGTGTGTGTGTGTGTGTGCGCGCGCGCGCAAACAAATATTACGAAAACGTGACGCACACCCTCGCACCTCGAAATTACTTTTGCAGCACTATCGGATAGATACACACACTTAGATAGAGTCGACGAAATATGCGATTGTGTCGTGTGCACGTGAATTGTGTAAGACAGCTCAGTAAAACGTGATTCGAATAAAAATACACACATTGCAGCCAACTGTAAACGCTTTTGCACTGACCAAACGATGTTAGCGTTGACAAATATCTAAATAGCAAAAATGCAACACTTTCGCACACTAGTGGCGAGTGGCGACTGCCTGTTTGTGTCGTAGATCTGCTTTGTTCACTCATTCCAGTCAGGTAGTGTGCTCTAAGGTATGTGATATGTGACATAATCTGGTCGCAAAACTTTTGCAAGAGATTATAAAACACAAACATTCGTTGGTCATGCATGCGCTCTGATCAAGCCGCACATATTAGCGTATGTGTACGTTCACAAAAGCAACAAGCACCTGTGTGTAGGTTGGGGGTCTTGTTGGCGATTTCTGCACGGAACGTTCGCCAACATGTGCTGTCCAAACGCACACACAGACACACATGTACTGAGTTCTGACAATTGTTGCGTATTCAATAAGAGTATGTAGGCATGCTTGATTTGCGTCTGTAATCTTCCACGCGGACTGCAACTCAACGAGAAATGCATGCGATCACTTGCACTACATATATGCAGCTAACACAGAGCTGCTGCGCGAAATGCTGGTGCGTGGAAGTGCAATTTGTTTACGGGAGTTTCCAGCAGTGTGTAACGAAGTGCTGCTACTGCTGCTGTTGAAGCGTGCTATGTCTATGAGCGTGCGCGACTTGTGCAACAATTGTTGCGTAAAACAACACGCACACACACACACTCACGCACACACTCGCGAACGTGTCAGCGAACTCGTTCAGTCAATGTCCATCAAGATTATATACTTTGAGCGTACGCATGTGCGAGTGTGTGTGTGTTCACGGCGGTTTGTGTAACGCATGTGCTACAGAAAAACGGTTAACTTGTTGTGCGCGAAGCAAACACACTCACAGACATAATTATGCAAAGTTTTTGTGTGTGTCTGTGTGTGTGCTCCAGAGAACAGTAATGCATAAGCGCGAGCTAAATGGCCTATGTTTAGCTGCGCTTTGCCGACTGCAGAAATGCGCCAACTCACAGGCTAGCCAATTGACGCGTGTACTACGTTAATCGCCATCATCTCCGAAGACGATTTATACCAATACAACTGAAATTCCACTTGCAGTTTTACCCGAAGACGGCAAACTGGTATTTTTCGTCCAGCATAGACCAACTTCAACCTCAGCACATCTTCGTACCTGGGGCTTTATTTGGAGCTGCAAGCAGTTACTAAGTGAACACACACATTACAGACATGGCATAAAACCGACGGACAATAGACATTTCATTCATGAACCATAACGTTGAGACGGCTCGCGAGTTTGTTGCGTGTCTGTACGGTACCGGCACACTCGACACTTGTACATGCGGTCGTGAGCGAGCTGTCCAGCTGGTGGTAGACTGAAGACAACTACAATACGATTACTAGGGTTTGTAACTCAAGACCAAAATTAAAGTGCCGGAACTCGAGACCGGCAACAAGCTGACGGGAACGAGACTTTCGAGACTTTTCTAGGTTCCAATCTTTGTGATAAAAATTAAGACAAAAATGCAATTTGAATTTAAAGCATGCAAATATTCAGTCCAAATGACAAATTCAATACGATATGAAGCTTTCTATTGGAATACATTTTTAAGCAGCATGTTAAAATGTTTAGTCGAGAATACAGTCGCCATCAATTTAACATTATTTAAAAAAAGTAGAAATGAGCATTTTAAAATAGCATTAATGTATGGGAGTATCGAAATATGCGATCTTTGACTGGCTATAACTTTTCAAATAGAGCTCTCATGACAAAACTGTAGTATATTTTTGTACGTCTCGTATTTCGGTCCCGGGAACGATACCAAATAGCTGTGATCCCGGAACTCCCAGGACTTGCACACCCTACCGATTGCGTTTCGACATCGAAACACTAAATATGAATATGATATTGTAAACGGTAGAAAACGTCTGTTAGCGTGTCGAGGGATCTCAGGCCAAGAATGACCAAGAGAATATGTACACGGCAAAACCGGTTAGTCCGACAAACATATGCTACGGCCGCGGTTGTTGTTCAACCGCACCTATGCTGCCGCAGAAACATCACCGACGCCACACACAGACGACAACACGACAACGAAACGGATATCGGTGTGGTGTGTGTGTGTGTGGAACAAGGAACTGGAAAAAAGAAGCGCATGCATCACACACACACACACACAAACAGTGAACCCATCGCGGAACTGCGAACGAGCGCGCGTTGCATCGCGCTGAAAAACGCCATGTGGTTTGTCGCGATCCCACGAAATGCACATACAATTTTACATGCATTGCATTGCGCGCAGTCTTTGTCACGCGTTATGCGTTTTTTAACTTTCAACGCGATATATAAGCCTGTTCTTATCGCAGGAAATGCTGAGAATGAAGCACTCCCACTCTCTGATGATAACGAGTGACAAATGTGTTGGCAACTCGAAAATTACCACTGGGTATTTCAGCGTACTGTGATAATGATAATATCTATGAAAACGCATTAATACAAAATAAAGGCACAATATGAAATGTGCTATAGAAAAATCAAGAAAGTGGCATTATCGCAGGAAATGTTTATATCGTGTAATGATAGGTATATCTAGGTATGTGCAATACGATGAAGCAATAAATAGTTATAAAAAAATTACATTTGTGTAGCCATTTGTCGTGGTTTGTCGTCTACTCACCTCGTGCGCACAAAGCAGACGCGGATAAAATACTAGTTTCGTAAGACACTCGCCAATACATAACAACATAACTACGAGTTTATTTATGCCTTATGCTATTCACATTCTGCCGCGTGCGAATCACAACATCGTGCAGACAAACACACACACACACACTTACTAAGATCATACTCATGAGATTGCAATATATGTTGACGAGAATCAAAAGCCCGCACCTGACGTCCTTTCCTGTTGGTTGACCGTTGAGCAAATCGGGACACAAATTACTTTACATTCAACAGTAGTAGTACTAGGAATCTACAAATTTAAATCGTTGATTAAATGAATAGGAATATTCGCGAGATACAATTTATTTTCGATGAAATGAGGGTATTTGTGATGAGTGTTGTACGTTTCATGAAAGATGCATTGATAAAATTATCACCAGGGGCCCTCACTTTGCTGTGTTTAATTGAAATTCCAGGGCCCCTGGATTTTTTCGGTTGAAACTCTTCTAAATCCTAACGTGTCGCGAAATTATCAACACTACAGAATTAAATGATATTTTTTCTCGAATATGGTCAGTCCCAGGCATACGATATATGCGAACTATAGCATACAAGTAACAGTTTTCAGTCTCATAGGTATGATTCTAGTACCCCGTACTCCCCACTCATTTCGTATCCACACGGGCGGACGTGATGTTGTGCGCGTCAGGCATATCTCGCGAGACGTCGCCCGCTCGTTCATCGCCCGCCGGGCGAGTTCTCTGTTATGAAAGTAGAGTGCGATACGCGCTCCAAGATTCTGGGCTGTTTGTGATGAGCGTATGTGCGTGTGAGTTTGCTGCTGGCTTTCTCGCTAACGTTTGCGTCGAATAGTCACATAGACTATACTATCACACTCCTAATCCAAGTTCTATTTAAAGTGGCGGCCATAAACTATACGCGAAGATTATGCGGCAGTGCTTAAACGTAACAAATGTGTTTCGCATGGTGTCTGTATATTATGTGAGAAAAAGAGAATACGCATACAATGAAATCTTAGCTTTGCACACAGGAACGAAATACGATGTTCAACTTCAATCATAATGTTTGTCGCGGAAACCTTGCTGTCGTGTTGAGTTTTTTTTTGTGTCGCATCAACACTCCGCCCTGCCAGCCAGAGTTGTCACTGCGTGTGGGTTTCGTTTTGTTTTCTCTTCGCTGGGAGTTGGTTGGCAGTTGGCACGAAACACAAAGCTTACATGCGCTACACACAGTCGCTGGATCGACGCATGCATGCCAACTTATATGGGCATCGTCGTCGCTCACATCCATGACAAACAGCAACCCGTAAAAGTTGATATGACGATCTCTTTCGATTCGCAGATGTTGCAAAAACAGCGCACGCACGAGGCTCATACGGCAAACACTTGATACAACATAAAGAAATAAACATGTAGTCGATGAATATAAACTAGCATAAACGAAAACAAATCGTTCATGCACTTACGAGCCACAAATAAATGGTACAAGATTGTAATTATCAACGTGTTGTGCGCATTTGCATCGTGTGGCACAAATTCTTGTGGATATATTAAAATGTCAAACTGAACGTGCACACGTTCGAAAATATGCAGTTCGTGCACGCACAGATTTTGCACAACACATGCGCCAACGTTTTTCTCGAAGTGATCTGACCAGTTGTAAAACGCGCAAGTGTCTGCACATACCGCACATTTTACGCAACATAACACAGTTACTACACTACATACTGCAAACTGCAAACAAACATACTTGTGGTGCGCTTTGTACTCGGGCCAGTAATATTGTAGTTTTTATTGTGCAGCGTGTTGCAATTCGTATTTGGGTAGAAATCATTCAGTAAATAGAGTAGAGTAGGCATAAATACTCATATACTTGTAACTTGTAAAATTATTGTCTAGAAAAAATTCAATTGACTTCTACGTGCTTGTGTGTATATGTACCATATCGCATATGCGTTTTGTTGTGTGTTCTCATCAAGTGACTGAGCATGCAATCACAAACTCACACATTGTGAGACACACCCATTTGTAGCATGGCGCTGTCCAGGAGTGCACAAAACAAAATAGCATTGTTCGCTGTCATTTATGTCTTACATAGACCTCACTAGACACACGTGCCATAAAAAGGGCGAGCCGTGTCGAAGCGAGCAGTGGTCAAAACAAGATGATGAACAACATGTGCACCTACTTTCGTGCACCGCCAGCCATTCTCCAATCGATTTGGCACTGGCACTGTCACACGCACTTGCTTACACAAACACTCGTTCACACACTCAAACAATCTTGCACAATACCCATTCGAAAGACCTTGAGACTTGGCGTCTATGTCTTATATACACACATTCACATACACACAGACGCTTAGCACCTTTTGTCCGCCGAACACCAAACAGCATCACATATAAGGATTAATCGCACATTAGCACTGCTGCTACTTGGCTGCTGGGTGTGGAATAATAAACAAACAAACACTTGCGCGCATACGAGCACGCATACGACGACAACTTACCCATAGTTCGGTGCCCCAACTCATTTTGGAGGCTTATGTGGTGGCGTCGCACGTGCGTTTGTGTAGAATCACGTACTCCTCTCAGACACGATAAAAACCGATACGGAACTCCAATCCGAGCCCGTACCACATAGACATGCACACACCCAGATAGCGAAAGAACGCGCACACGGCGCAAACGTTGCACCTGAGCAAGTGCTGTCACACAGAACAGGTAGACAACGACGACAATGCGTAATTCGCTCTGGTTGGGAACTGGATTGAAGTGAAGTGGTGATCTGCGCGAGACGGCGACGTCACTAATGATGATGACGATGACGACACTTTTCGTGCCAAGTAGTGGCCGTGTATGTGACGCGCCCTAGATGCACTCGGTCAGCGATGCACTGAATTTCCACTGTGTGATTCTGTGTGCGTGTGTGTGTGTGTGCTGCCTTCTAGGGCAGCGTACTCTGATAATTTTCTCGAATGCCAGCTCACTGTAACTCTGTAACACTTAAGATTTGGAGGCTGTCGCTCGGATCTCGGTTGAACGTGTGTCGGTGTCTGCGTTCGAGTGTAGCAATCTCGTATTTTCTGTCACTAGGCAAATAGGGTGCCCCACATTCACGCCAGCACAATCAATCACGTGTATTGGTGTGGTATATCTATGTGGGTGTGAGTGCGTGTGCAGTGTGCGCAAAACCGCGGATCGCGGATTAATTGGAGAGGTGTTGGTGATCTGACGCACGCATTTTTTGGGTGTTCCACTTGACAGCAGCAGCAGAGCACTCACTCACTCAGTTGGACGCGAGACGCGAGACACGCGCGGTGAATACGGTGGAATAATTATTATTCACACAAACATGGCCGCGTATGCAAGTGCTTGCGGCGCTAGTGGCTAGTGTGTTGTTGTGGCTTGTATATGTGTGTGTGTGTGTGAGAGTGTATATCTCATGTGAAGTTGCAGACGCAGACTCGGAGCGAAACGCGCACGCAACAACAACGGGCGAATTTTACAAACGCACACGGCGAAAGACGGCGAGCGACTGAGCGCGCGCGCAGCTGAGTGCAAGGGATGTGAGTATAATCGATAGTTGGCGATAGTTTTCGACTGATAGTGTTGTTAGTTTTCCTGCATCTGTAGGGGAACGCTGTAAGATATTCGGACGTAAGTCGACGTCGACTTCGAGGTAGTAAGAAGAAGAAATCGTATGCGTTTTATTTATTGAAACAACAGTATGTCGATGTTGGACGTGTGACTGTTGTCTCAATTTTATCTGTGACATATCTCGCTCATGTCATGTCGAAAGTCAAAAGTCCATAGACGCTTATAATTAATTAGTTGTATATCATTCGCTTGAAACCACACTAGTATTAACAGTAGTATCTTCAACTCCAAGAGGATATCCAGAGATCCTAATGCATGAGGGGGATCATATACTTATTCGATACTTTTTATACATGTGTTAAAATATATTATATAATTTTTCAGAGTTGTCGATAAAATATATCGACGATTCTATCAACATTTTAACATCCCTACTACGGAGCGCGTTCGTTAGTTCTTGTACGCTTTGGTATGCTCATTCGTGAATCGTCTATTCGTCTCATTTCTGATTGAGATTTGAGGTTAAGAACTCTTGTTTTTGTTATGATTGGAATGGCGAGAGGGCGAGAGATCCAAAATCAAAATTCCACCGCACCAGCATGGACGAGAAGATCAGCGACACCGACGCCGTAGAGGCCAAACGACCCAAATTCGGCACACGATTCCTGGACGAATCCACAGTCGACGTGTTCGCGCACAATGCCTGGTAGGATATTCCATCGTAGTCTAGTTGCTAAGGCCATCATCGGTTGGATTACGCGAAATGCGCGTTCCGTGCCAGCCTCGATGTGCACGACAACAGCCGAAGCAGCCGATGTGGAGGACACACGATTCCGCAAGAAGCCACGGCTCGGCGATCGTTTCTTGACCGACCAGCGGCGAATTTATGATTTCAACGCTTGGTACACATTCTGGATATACCCTTTTCGTTGATTCAATAACCTCATCTCGTTCCAATGCTCGCGCACAGGGACAACGTCGAATGGGATGACGAACAGGAGCAGAACGCCCGCACCAGTGTGGCGAAGAACTCATGCGTCACCCTCGACGTGCAGCAGCTGGACAAATTCGAAGCGGACGCCGACAAGTTCTGGGATTCGTTCTACGATGTGCACCAGAATCGGTTCTTCAAGGATCGCCATTGGCTGTTCACCGAGTTCCCCGAGCTGGCACCCGAGTACAGCGGACCCGGCGAGGTGCAGGTGGACTCGGCAGCTGCGACGGAATCGGCGCCGGAGGCGGC
>CAXHKQ010000083.1:0-10870 GCA_964017145.1 Agrocybe praecox
GTCGGTGTCGCGGAGGCTCAATCGTCACCACACGAGAGCCACAGTATATCGTAGCAGTTTGCTGCTGCTGGTGGCCACCACTAAAATCCTGGAATAAAAGTGAAGACAAAGAAAAAATAGAGACAGAATGCTATGATGCTGTGCTTGTCGCACTCACAGCAAACAAAAGTGGGTGTTTTGTGGGTGTTAGACGTTGCTGTCAACCGAATACGTTGAATGTGGTGAAAAGATTTGAATAAGAATGAAAAGCATAATTTTAGGCTACATTTCGAGACGATTTGGCTGCGTCATTTGGCTGCGACATTTGGCTGCGGCGTATTTCCAGTGACGCAGTATGCAAGATACACTGAATTCATTGGTTTGAAGTGATTAACACGTTGAAACCCCACTTTTAACAACGTCACTGATCATCATCGAAACGCGAACTGACAGCCAAATTTGACATACCGTAGGTCTCGCGGGTCGCCGCCGGTCGATGAAAAAGACCCTCGCCAGTTCAATAAAACGTTGCACTTTTCTGCCCATGTTGGCCATACTTTATTTTAGGGCTTTAGCCACCACCACCGTTGAGTGCTACCGCAATCGTCTCGCGTGTATTGTGCTCGGAGTGTATCGCATTAATCATTTAACACTTTGCCAACGATTTAGTACCGTCGCCAATTTTAATCGTCTTACATGCTTACACCACGTACGAAAGGCGCTCGCGGTTTGTCCGTTCGGCGTTTTGTTCGGCGTCCGGGTTTTGTGGTGTTCGATTTGCACGCTACTTATCGTCGTGCGTGACGCGTGACTGCTCGGCACATCGAACACACGTAACTTATCCACACTAATTTCCTCACCACCGAAACAAACGCGATTGCGCCACTCCAACGAAATGGTTTTCAGTGTGCACTAATGCCAGCAGAGCCAGACGCAGACGGCTCGTCATCGCTGCGGCTCCGGAAGTATCACCGTTCGCCGTGTGCCGTGTGTCGATTCATCATCATTACAACGACAATTGTGTGTGGCTGTGTGAGCGTACAGCATATGTGAACTTTCACTCATCAGCGGCGCCGATGTCGACAACGTTGAACATACCAAGAAAATGAAATAGCCAAACTGCAATATAGAGCTGTTCGTAAGAACGGCACATATATTGAATTTATTATTGAGAAAATATTATTTTATCACTGCGAATTGTCACGCTGAGGTGAAAACGTTGCTGGCTTGTTCGAAATGTGAACTACCCACGCCGAAGGACGTGCTTCATTGCCTCATCGCTTTTGTTATTTTTCTCTGTGGATCTTGGCCTGCAAAATGTGTTCAAAAGAATTACCATGATGCTTTGCGTCCGATGGCCAAAGAGCCATCAGAAACAGAAAATATGTTTTAAAAACCTGATTTTTCGAGAAAAGTGAATTCAATTTTTAATCATACTAACGATTTTTCGAGCTTCAGCCCCTTTAAAGTTGATATTCACATAGTTTCATCCCAAATGTAACATGTTCGTAAGGCCTGAACGTAAGACAAAGACAAGCTTTCGTTTCATTAGCACATATTTTGTTGAAGAAAGTCCTTTATTATTCGCAGTGAGTATTTGGTTACTTGCCACCTACGTGCAGGGAGCACAAATGATTCAATCCAAAGAGCATCCAAACAGCATAACTTCTATCTCTACAACATTAGGATGACAATTTTTTACAGTTGATTAGACTTTAGACCATTCAACATTTTACGATTTATTTTGCATGTTTGAACTTAATATGTTCGGCTCTGCAGCTTATTTTATGGAAAAATATCCACATTCGTTCAATTTGTACCACCACACTAAAAGCCACTGTCAGAATCACTAGTTACTAGAATTTTAGAGCCCCTCGCAATTGTCTAAATATCAAGTTTATGTCATTCTAACGTTTTATGAAAACAAATCTCATAAAATTCGAACCATTAGGTCCATACAAATTGTTGAAAATACACATGTGACAGACTATGTTCTTCTTGCATATAGAAAATACACGTTGAGGTTCATGTATAGATATATCTTGTCATTATGATGTGATGCTTTTGCAATTTTATATGCATGTTACGAAAGAAACGAAATGCCCGAATGCCAAATTTTAGCTTTGAAAGTTACAGCTGCTCAAAGTTTCATGCTGTTCAATTGGGTCACCCAATACTATTAGTTTTTAATTCGATTTAGCGATTTCATATGCATATTACTGGTACAACAAAGCTCACTTCGCGCTCCGGTGGACAGTGAAATGAGAGAATTTCTGTCACCGATGCTCGTGTGTTTTTCGTGTGTGTACTCCACACACACATTTCGGATGCATATTAATTTGCCATTATTCACACCGCGTACGACGTCGTCGCGTCTATGCTCTGCGGCTCAGCGGCTCATCACCGAATGATTGGTACATTTTCCAACACAAATAACTACGACGACAACGACGTCAGCACGTCTGCTGTGCTGTGGCGCGTAACGTCCAAATGAGTTTTGCAATCATTTTGTAACCGAGCGCCGTGTCGCAGCCGCTCACACGTTGATGGGCGCCTTTCACCACACGCGCGCGTATTTGCGTTTGCGCATAAATATGTATCACACACACACACAGCGAGCGTCGAGTCGATCGGTTCAATATAATGTCACACTCTTACGCCATGGCGCAAAAGCGTCGTCTGGGCGCGCGTTTGCCCTCCCTCCTCCTCCGCCACCAGCCAGCCAGCCAGCCTGGCTTTAACGACCAAACAATAGCACAGCGCGAGCGCGCGCAAGCGATGTGCCATTGTATGCATAAATAAACATGTATTTTTATGTTTTGCATGTTTCATAGAGCGACGGCGCTTGGCCGCCGCCGCCGCCGCCACTGCTCGGATGTGGAAGCGCGTGCCAAATGTGTTTTCGTTTCGGATTTCTGTGTCGGATATAACCGAGCAGTCTATTGTGTAAGCTCCGCATGTAATTGCTGTGTAGTGTTTGTTTAAACACTCAGCTCGCTGAGGAGATTGGAGATTTTCTATAAATATGCGCGTGAAATATATCAACACTCGTATGACGCGTGCGCGCAGACAACAAGCGGCTGAACCAGTCATAATATTTTCGATGTGTGTGTGGGTGCGGGTTCGACGAGGCGCTATAAACATGCGGTGTGGTTTCGAGTAGTATTATTAATTCGATTGTTGCTAAATACACACAGCATACGAAGTAAGACGGTGGTGATTATGTGTGTGTTTTTTCTAAGGATGCGCGCAACACCTGCGAGGTGTCGGCGGGTTGGCGTGTCGTTAAGTGGCACACACTCGTGTTATGTTCGTTAAATCGACAATCCTTTGTGTGTTTATAAAATCAGTCTCACGATGACGCCCACACTTGAACATACAGACATTCACACACACGCGAACGCAAAGCCCTTATGCACAAGTTGCGAGTCGCGTCCGACTCGCCAAGCCGGAAAGTAGATTTTATTTTTGGCACACTCACGCGCGGATTGTGTCGATCTTGAGAGTGAGTGTATGTGCTCGCGCACGCGCTCAAACGGCAGGTGTACAGTGTAGAAATATGCATACCACATACCAGAGTATCTCACATCCATGCCTTGTATTCGCTGGTCTCTCGCTGTTGGCTGTTCGCATGGAACATGTTTATTTTATTTCGATTTATAGCGCACATGTGTGTGCGTCGAGTGTGGCTCGACTCCGTGTGTATGCGCGTTGTTAAGCATCTAGCACATTGCGTAAATATCGAAATTCCGCACATTGTGCGCACGACGCGACGCGATTTGGCGTGTGCGCGAAATTTGTGCGCGCGATTCGGCGTCGCCGTGTGTTAATATGGTCAACAGTTGTATAAGGAATGGTGTATGCTCGGCGTGTGTTATGTGTGCTGCGCGTCTTTATCGCGAAACAATTTGTTTTGTTCGCCCATCTGCGGCTACGCACCACGCACTTTGAATGCAAAATCAATATTGTTCAGCATTATGAACCGTCGTTTAGATTGTACGCTTGCGCCGAGGCGATGTCGCACACAGCGCCCAGCGCTTTTGAATTAATCAACATATTTGTGTAATCATTTAATTGACTTTATAATGTCGCCGCGTTGCGCGCTGGTGTCTCATCAGAATAATCAATTAAACCATGCGATAAGAGTCATATGAGATGCGCATTGCGCGATGACAGCAGAAACTTCTGTGCAAACAAGCGCGAAAAAATCGATTGCTTCATGCACGCATCATATGCATATTCCACCATTTCGCTTCACGTTCCTCACGTGCACGTGCTCGATCAGCACTAAATCGCCCGGCGGGGTTGTCATGTCAGTCTATGCTGCGTGCGCTTGCTCGCTTGCGTAATTGCGCTCTTCCAATAACGTGCATCGCCTGCGGGCACATGCGCGTGCATGCATCCACCATCCACTACCATGCCCATGCCACTACAAACTGTTCACACAGTTCAAGCATATAGCAGTCTCACTGATGGTCGGGTGCGACGTCCTGTCTGCCAGCCAACGGCAAATCGGCGCAGTAGCATACAAACGTGCATAGTGCAACTGTGTGTGACTGTGTGCGTGTGAAATGTGCATACACCCCGAGGAAATCTGAATGAATGGGCGGCGTTTGCCTGAGCTGCTTCTGCTGCTTCTGCACAATCACTTCATGAACTTGGTGCGTTCCTGTGCACAATATTTACATCTTCATCGCACGAAGCAAGAGCAGCTCGGTTGAGCGAAGCTTTGGGCCCGTAACGGCATTTGCGACGCCACGGCACAACTATTTCGCCCACATTTACTACCCCGACACACCTATGAAATCACAAATTTATTTGTCGAGAAGGACTGGGCACTTGTTTTAATTTCGAACTGACGCATTGAATTT
Organism: Agrocybe praecox; assembly: GCA_964017145.1. NCBI lineage: Eukaryota > Fungi > Basidiomycota > Agaricomycetes > Agaricales > Agrocybaceae > Agrocybe > Agrocybe praecox. The sequence goes on from CAXHKQ010000083.1 coordinate 4,851, forward strand.
GTGTAACTGGATAAAAATAAAAAGGTCCTAAAGTCCAATATGTAGTCATTTTCGGTCGACATAATGATCAGCAAATATGATGCTGATAGTTTCCCTGATCATCCCGAAAAATAATCTATTGACTATACTTCGTGTTTTTCGATCTAGAGTGCATTGAAGACAATCGATGGTAATTTCATGAAACTGTCCAATCTTATATGTGTCGGGTTAGTACTCTCCAACTGCGTATGTGCACTTGAGTTTGAAGATATAACACGCGTGCCCCGCGAGCTCCGAGAGACTCGCGCACTCGCACACTTGAACACGTCGCCAGTGTGTCCCATTAATAAAAGCGTCAACCGACAGTTAATAAAAACACGCATGTGTACTAATCCATGTCCGTCCGTCGCTTCCATCTCATCCGCTCTCGTACACAGACAGACACACAGATCGATTAGTTCCGCCGTCGCCGTCACCGCTGCACTGTCACTGATGTGAATCATCGTGTGTGTGAATTCACCCCATCATCGAACCGCCAACGCAGAACGCAGACCGACACGCGCAATTCAATCGAGACACACGACACACGACACAACACGCAACATGGCATCGACCGAACGAACGCGCTCGATAAGCGGCAGCGGCAGCATCGGCCTGGACGACGGCATCGACCACCACCATCACCAGCATCATCACCACAACCCCCACCCCCATCATCACCACCACCATCCCCAATCCCAGCAGCAGCATCCGGCAGCGTCCGCATCCGATTTCGGCAACATGAGCATTGCGCTGTTTCACAATTTCGCCAGCAATGTGGGCGATGCGAACAGCAGCTCGGCAATGAATTTGTCGCAGATATCGGCCGTTTCGTCGGCCGATTCGGCGCTGGGCGCAGCCGCCGCGGCGGCTGGGGTGTCGACATCGATTGCCGGCGGAGTTGGCGGCGCCGGAGGCGGTCGGACGGGAGGTGGCCTCAGTATTACGCACAATGTTGGCGGGGTGAGTATAGTAGATGAGGTGGAGGAGGCGGATTCGCATCCGCGGGTATTGGCGAGAGAGATTTTAACCCTCTACTGCACATAGGGTGCTCTAGTTGGAAGACCATAATTTTGTTGAAAAAAATCATTTGTGTGCTTTTAGTTGATGGAAACTTTAACATTTTACAAGCAACTTCTCTGCAGAAAGCTTGGCATTACTCGTAAAAATGTAATGTAACTCATGTAGCAAATCGCAAAACCTGCGGTATAGAGCTGTATCTTCGTGAGGACCGCACCTATCTTATAGCAACAAACCGCAACCTACACATTTTCCAATTTCGTTCGAAAAGGCTCTCAATATAATACTTCAATAATAATACATGTTTGGTTGTATGAAACGACTATTTGACGCATCGTTTTTGGAATCCTTGTATCCACTGCGAATAAATTTCAAAAAAATAAATGTCATGATTGTTTCGTTTCTATTGTCATTCTAGACCACATCGATCGAAAATTGCATGTAATAAAACATCAGGGGCCTCAGAAATGCGGAAACAGTTTATATGTTAACTCAACGGCCCTGCATCCCCTGGATACAATTATGAATGGCTTTTTGACGTATTATGTTCTGCTTATCAATTAAAACATTTTATCTTCACATTTTGTTCCTCTGAAATTATATCCTATTGACTTTTTTGTTTTGCATTTCTTATTTTCATTTGTATGTAATTTGCACAGTACAAATCAGTCACAACACCATCACTAACGTGGAAAAGGGTTAACTAGAAGCAGAGGACTTTTGATAGAAATCTCAAATTGCTAGCGCCGAGTTCACAAGGCCAAGGTTCATTTGAATGCAAGTTTTTATGGCGATAGGCCAAGTATTTTCTGAGTTAGGTCCCGTTTTATACCGAAATGCAATGTGTACTTGAGACTTCAAGATGACAGGGTCAAACTGAAGATAATAATATGCCTACCAAATTTGAATGACATGCAGTATATTACTGTTAAATCAATTTGTAATGATGCATTTATGTAGAATGTACCGTATTCGAGAAATGGAGAAATTGTTCGAATTTGAACATAATTTGAAGTAATGCTGTGCACTGAAGGGTTAATGGCATTCGGTCCGAGCCGGTCGGTCGGCTCGGTCGAAAAGGCGTGCGCGCTCGCAATCCTCAGGGGGCTGATGATTTGTGTCCCGCGTGTTGCGTAATGAATATCGTTCGGTGTGTTCGGTGCTCGACCGCAACACACGCGATTCAAAGGGATAAGCATCTCGCCCCCGATCCGAAATAATAATAGGTCATTCGATTTAGCGCGTGACACGTTCACCGCATATTGCCGAAAAAGAGAGGAGGGCCTTTGCCAAGAATATGTTCGGTGTCCGACCGCGAGTGTAAGTGTGCGATGTGTGTAAGCGGTGTTTGAATATCGATATTCTCAACGCATTTTAAACATAAAAATAGTTCGAGTTTTTGCACTTTTTTTCTCAATGTGTTATGTTTGACGTAATACAAATACCGTAAACAATATTAATAAGGTTACAACAATATTCACATGAATTATGTGTTTTTGCATAAGCTTCCGTTTGATGTGTGGATGACCGGTCTACATTTACTCGAACTTAAGATATACGGACCATTGAAAATCAACAAAGGACTATCTCCGAATCTGTCCAGTCTTGTCATAAGGAGATCGAAACTCTTCAACATTGTTAAGACCGAAGGCTGGGAATGCCATTACCCCATTTGTGTTGACCAGTGCAACCAAGTATTCTTTCAAATAAACTGTAAATTCAAACGGAAAGATAAAACGCGGCTTTAAATTCGCCCGTTCTATAATAGTTTGCATATTCTGTTAGTGATTCATAGAATGATACTTTCATGCTATTACAATGAACAATCAAATATAAAATCATACCAGAGTCATCATAATTCTCATTCCAATCAATCGACATCACTGACATCCCTATCGTGTTTGCACCATCCACATCCACACTCCCTCGACCGCTTACACGCACGCAAAACCTCAACCACTCGGCCTAATAATAGGTTTTATTATTGGCGTGTTGAGTTGTGTTCATTCGCACAAGCATCGCGCCAACCGAGGGCAAGCTGTTCTGCTGCTTCTGCAGTAAATTACGCGACTTAACCGTACGCCGAGTTTGTTGATGCTAACCAGAGAACCGATCCGAGACCACCATCCGAGACCGAACTAACGTATTTATCACCGCATTCCATTCCAATCTCCCTCGCAGAGCTACTGTCGCTTCCCCAAGCTCGAGGAGTGCGCCCACTTTCACTACGAGCGCGTCCAGCTCGGCCAAATTCTCCTGCGGCTCGTCGAGGATCGCTCCGATCTGCAGTCCAGCAGCAATGCATCGCAGCACATCGAAAACGCGGCCGCAGCCGCTCAACCACCAACCGCAGCCGCCACTCCATCCAACACCTGGTTCATCATCCGCGTGACCGCCGAGCGTTCCGACCCCTTCCTCATCCGTCGCTCGCTGGACAACCTCCGGATGCTCGACGAGATGCTGCATCGCTGCGTCTACGATCGCAAGATCAGCGGCCTGAAGGACTTCCAGGAGCTGGACTGCTCCGCCCCGGAGAACCTGCAGCTGGAGAACCTGGTGGCGGCGTACCTGAACCGATTCTCCAACATCATGTCCGACTCGCTGACCTGCGGCCCGGTTCTGACCTGGTTCCAGCTGGACAACAAGGGCCGTCGGTTGCCACTGGCCGACATGGACACGATGAAGAGCATCAATACGCCGGCGGTGGGGGCGGCCTACGGCATCCGCAAGTACCAGGCGCAGGCGGTGGATGAGATTAGCATTGAGGTGGGAGACATGATATCGGTGATTGATATGCCGAGTCCGGCAGAGTCGACGTGGTGGCGCGGCAAGAAGAGCCACCTGCAGAAGAGCCACTATGAGGTGGGGTTCTTCCCGCAGACGTGCGTGGCGACGATTGGCGATAAGGTGCCGAGGAATTTGGTGCTGCCGGCACCGTTGGTGGGATCGCTGGCGGTGTCGCCGACGAAGCCGGTGCTGAGGAAGCATGGCAAGTTGATTGCGTTCTTTAGGAGTTTTATACTGTCGAGGCCGTCGCGGAGAAGGCTGAAGCAGTCGGGGATTTATAAGGAGCGGGTGTTTTCGTGCGATTTGAGCGAGCATCTGTTGAATAGCGGGCAGGAGATTCCGATGGTGTTGAGGTGCTGTGCGGAGTTTATCGAGGAGAGCGGGATTGTGGATGGGATCTATCGGCTGTCGGGGATTACGTCGAATATTCAGAAGTTGAGGAGGAGTTTCGATGAGGAGCGGATTCCGGATTTTGCGTTGCCGGATGTGAGGCAGGATATTCATGCGATGAGTTCGCTGTTGAAGATGTACTTTAGGGAGTTGCCGAATCCGTTGTGCACGTTCCAGTTGTATGATAATTTTGTGGATGCGATACAGACGAGGGGCGATGCGGCGGAGCGGTTGCGGTTGATGAAGGAGACGGTGCAGAAGTTGCCGCCGCCGCATTATAGGTGAGTTGTTTGAATTGAACTGTGAATTTGGCAATTACTAAATGCATTTTTAATTCTTATAGAACGCTGAAATACCTGGCCAAACATCTGAACAAGATCTCGCTGCATCACAAGAGCACGGGCATGACAGATAGGAATTTGGCAATCGTGTGGGCACCGAATCTGCTGCGCAGTCCGGCTCTGGAGACGGGAGGTAAATAGACGAAATACGTTTTTCTCTTACCATGGTTTGAATTTGTTCACATAACTTATTTGATATCATAACGATCTACTAAAGTGGTGACGCTTCAGTATTTTATTATTTAGATTGTATTATTATTATTAGACAAAAACAATCTGATTCCATATATCAGTAGTGCTGGAAAATTCGTATCGTTTGGTAGTAAAACACACATTTTTGATAAAATTATTTTTGAATAATCAACATAGTTCCATTAAAAGACGATACTTCGAAAATGACTATCATACAACTTTTCTTTGCCCTTCGTATATAACGTTCCCATTATGCCTTAACAATATGTATTTTTTCTACGATACATTTTCAATCATTTTTTAGAAGCCTAATTCACTAATGGTCAAATTCGTTTGTTACCGTGAATGGGGGAATCTCTTTGGTATCAGTAATATCCATCAACCGTGCTTTTTTATCTTCTGAAATTATTTTGTTACTATTTATGTCGGTAATTGCTAAATTTGAGCGTCTAGAGTGCGCTTCAACCTTGGTGACCAAATGGTCAGTACGGCATAAAAAAAATCGCGAATATGTATTTTTTCTGCTGGGGCGATACCGAGATAACACTTTGTGTTCATGTTTTGGCTTTGGTCGCAATTTTTCCCATTAGAAAACATTGCTTTTACATGAACATGAAATACGCCGATACCCAATTCTTCGCAATAACAAAAGTTGCTTCAATCTAATTTAAATATCGAACGAACCAAAAGTCCTATCGATGTCAAGTTTTGTAAATCTTCGTTCAATGGAATATTGTTGATTATTCACAAATAATTTTATCAGAAAGATGGGTCCTACTATGAAACGATACGAATTTTCCAGCCCAACTGTTAAGACTAACTTACAAATACGCAAAAAATCGAGTGAAAAGCAAATTCATCACAAGAGCACAACTTCCGATTAACTCACAAAATAAATAAGAATATTTGGTTCGCCTAGATAAATATTTCCATGTTTCTGTGATATTTAACTAGACTGCTTTCTTAAATACATTTTGGTGTGTTGGTTTGTTTGGAAATTATGAACACATCGAAGCAAATCGAACGATATAACAGTTGGATATAATCGAACGATATAACAGTTGGATTGGAAAAACGTTAAATCATTTGATGTTTTAAAAATGTAGTCGTTAAATGATCACTCAGTATAATTCCAATACGTGATTTTTATCCACAAAACAACTTGTTACTAAACGTCTAATTTGAATATGAATTCGATATGAATTCGTTGATTTATGGTATGACTGGACATTTTCTATAATCTACGGTTTATTCCTGGTTCACTAAATTCAA
>CAXHKQ010000084.1:0-12900 GCA_964017145.1 Agrocybe praecox
TTTTGGTTTAAATAAATCGCAAATAGGTTTGTTAACAAAAAATCTCAAAACATGTTTGCTAATTTTTCGGAAAATATTCAAAAAATGTAATGCGTAACAGCTTTGTTCAAGCAAGTGTTTTGCTAAGTGCGATAATTGCAAGAAGAACCATTTTCACGACGTCTTTTCAACCATTTTCACAAAATATAATCGAGAAATCATGGTTTTTAGACCCTTTTTCACTGTTTTTAGCCACTATTTTAGGGCCCTAAAACGTACTTTTTTAGGCCCCTAACTTCCGGGCCTTGGTCATAATTGTCAGGTGTTAACAAATTAATAAACGATTTTTTTTCGCACTTTCCCACTAGAAGGTTAACCATTCCGTAAATATGGGACTTAGGATATCGATATTTCGTGACAAACTGCTTAACATTCTGATCTATCTAATCCAAAAAGTTTCGGTCTATTATTATGAACCAGTTCCGTGCTTTGAAGCATTGAAGAGAGAAAATATGTGTGTTAACATGTTAATGCAACTAACTATATGTACCGGGCCGGGAACTGCGAAATACGGCATGGAGTGCAGCAATTTTGTCCAAATTCATATATCCGACGCTCATTTGTTAAATGGAAATTTATTAAACTCTAGGTGTATACTTTTATACTTCTCCATAACATCTCCACCCATACATCGATCAACATACCTTCTCCAGCAACCGACTCGCAATCACATTGTCCCGCCGTCGCGCTGCCGTTATCAAATGATCGCACATGCGCTCCTCCTCGCGGCGCTCCACCACCGTCAGCTGGCACTGCGCCTCAAAGTCCGCGTGCTTCAGCACATCGTCGGCGCGCATCCGATTGAGTATGAACTCCGCCTCGTTGGCCACGCGCACAATATGGTCCTTCATTGCGTGCGACAGCAGCCGGCCCTCATTGATCAACTCGATGAAGGCCAGACCGGCGTGCTTCTGCAGGCTGTTCTGCCACTCCTGCGAGCACAGGAGCATCACCAGCTCCACCACCGAGTGCGAGTTCTTGAACGTCGTCAGGCCCTTGCCCTCCTGCAGCAGTTCCTGGCCGTGTGAGCCGACGAGCGTCTTCGACAGGAAGGGCGCAAAGTCGACCATGATCTCGCGCAGCAACGGACAAACCGGTCCGAGCGCGACCTCCAGCTTGTGCGTGAGGCTGGCCTCGCGGGACGGCGTCGCCAGCGAGGCGGGCGCCGCCAGATGGGCGACGACGAGCGGCGGCGGGTTGGGCGATTGGATGTGCTGCGATTTAGCTGTGGCGTATCCCGATTCGGGCACGCGCACCACTGAGATCTCCGAAGCCGGCTTGTCGCCGCGATTGGTGGTCGCATGGTTCGTGGCACCGGTGGCGGTCGCGGACGCGTTGTTGGAAGCGGTGGCGGCGGTAGGCGTCGAGGAGTCGTCGTTGAGATTGACGTCGGTCCAGTCGTCGTCGTTGTTGGCGGACGACGAAGACTTCTGCGACAGCGGATTGTTGTTGACGTGGTGTTTGATGGTGTCGTCGTGGGCGCTGTGCTGCTGATGGTGAGAGTGCTGTTGATGGTGCTGGTGGCTGTGGTGTTGGTTGTGGTGGTGTTGGTGGTGATGGTGATGGTGATGTTCGCTGGAGGTGTCGTGACTGACTTCGATGTCAGCGGCGGAATGGATGTGCAACGAGGCGCCGCCGTCGGAGTCGAGGCTCTGTGAGCGGGAACCGCATGTATAGCGTGTATATATTAGAAACTTGGATTCGAAATACTTTTCTTGTTCTTCTAGTTGTGTGCATAGAAACCTGCACTTTTCTTCGGCGAGGCGCCTCTGCCGAACGCTATGACATAATGAAATGAGATAAGGCTAGTCTCGAAGGTTCGGATAGCTGCTACGAAAGGCCAAATCACAATTTGTAATTTCATGTTATCTTTTGGTTGTTACTGGCCTTTAAAGATGTCGGTGTAAAACATAGTTCGCGGACATTGCTCTTGTACTTGTGCCATAACATAAAATATATAATCAATTTTCATAATGTGAATATTGTTGTTTCTCGTCAAAATTTTAAAAAAAATCATTTTGAAAAAAGGGGCCCTGAAATGCAATTAATTTCGAAAATGTAAGAAGTGTGATTACACTATGCAACAAAACGACAAAAGTTGACTGGGTCCAGGTTCTAACTATATTTTTCCGATAAATATTGGTCTCCTGAAAACAAAATCACAAAAAAAGTTAAATTCGTAAATGAAATTTTATAATATTAGAATTTTAAGACTTTAGCACTTGTTGCCTGAGATAACTGCTCTTATCTCAGGCCATATGCTCCAAAAAAATCTCATATTACCATGTACGTATAGTGAATCTAGTGACAATTAATTGAAGGTAACTACATTTCCAACATATTTCCCAAACAAACGATAATAAAGCCACAAATGAATAACATGTGTTCAAAAAAAGAACAAATTTACGGAGCCGTTCCGTTTTGCAAAACATGACCAAAAAATAAAAAAATCCTGGACCGAGTATTCTTCGAGCTAGGGGCCTTAAATTTGGTCCAGTATTGCCAGAGATGTAACTAGCGAGTGCAATTTCGAATAGACTATATTTAACCGATCTTCAGTTACATATCACGGAAAAAAGTACTGCTTTCTATGCACACCACTAGTAAGTATCACACAATGAAAAACATTGAGACTTGATAGAACTCATGTGGATTTAATAAGGGAAGGGTAGAAACAGAAACTAAATGCAAAATAGAGTTATACGTGTTCCAGGAATATTACCAATTGGATATGTGGCGGAAGTTAAGTGCAGTCCAAGATTGAGCTTTTGTCTCTGCCGAGACGAGGTGCATGTGAATTGGCATTTGTCATGAGAGCTCGTCATATCTGGATACAAAAACTCAATCTTGAACTGCTCATAAGATCGAAGACACTGATTTTATGAGTTGTTATATACAAATATTTTTAAACACACAAATTGCGGTTTTCAGTGTTCAAACTAAAAGCATAATGAAGATATGATGTATAGGGGAGTTTAACCCGTTGTGGACATTGTATGGTTTTCTAGCCATAATTATTTATCAAGATAATATTTATGAGAACATGTGTATATTAATAGAAAGCCAAGAAACATAGCCAACTACTGGTGAAATTATTTCGATTCTGTTGATAACAAAAAAGCTATTCAACATTGAACAAATCTTGATTTTTTACAAAAGGGAAACAACTTTAACCGGTTGTGAGCACTCCCAAAATTAAAAATCCAATTATTTTTTTTATTTTTGGTTTTCATCGGCAATGCCAACTGTTCTTGTGAAATTAGAAATTATATGGAGTACGACGGGGTAATTTTTGCATAGGGAACATTTTTGCACCCCACCTTATTTCCTTTAATAACGATAATATTCTTCTGAATTATTTATATTTTGTGTCTTTTATCAAAATCGTTCTATGAATATAGACTCTGATCGTCTATGGACTCATATACGAAAGTTATAGCCCTATATGTAATTTTGGTGTTTTCCTTACGATAATTCATCTCCAGTGAATGCTTCGGGAATAACATACGAACAATTATAATAAATATCGAATGATTGACTTCCAAGCGGAATTTACCGGTGAATTTGAATATTTTTGTGTTTCGAAGATAGTATGACAATCCATCGAGTGATGGAGGTAATTCCTCAACAGGTACATGTGGGGCAATTTTTGCAGGGCTGCACCATATTTCACCCATATAACTTTTTTAACATAAAATCATCCAAATATGTTGTTAAACAGCAGAGAAGATCGTGTGAACAATTTTATCCGGGTTAAGCCTTAATTAGACATCCATCTCTAGTGTTAGTACGATTTTCACATTATAAGAATGTCCAGCAGAATCATAGCCTGATAAATTGTCTTTCAATTGCATTTTTCGGTTTTAAAATCGTATGCAAATTACGACCTCGGGAGCTCTTCGCGCTAATTATCGCTATACAGGATATCGGATGAAGATTATGTCAATATTTGTTTGATTAAACCTTTATTTCACATGCAGTAGTCCATTCTGCATGTCAAATCAAGAGGCTACGACTCTAGAGGCCGAATTAAATGCCTGCCTTTATACCGATTTTTACCAACAGTATGAATAATGCATCGAATTTGCTTCGTATTACAAATATTGCCGCCCAAAATATTATTTTGGTGTCTGGGAAAAGTAGTCAATTTATATAAATGAACTGCATTTTATATTTTTGTATAAAACATTTTTAATAAAACTCGATGAAATTCGGATATATGAAGTATCGTTATCAAACAAGCCTCTCTTTGTTTTCGATTTACTTATGAGAGCGGTTTTCACCGCGGCAAACTTATATCAGAACTTACAAGGGGTGGTCACGACGAATCGTCACGGATTTCAATGAAAAAGTTACCCGTCTAAAAGCACGAATGCCAATGCGCCCTGTTGCCGAAAATATAAGCAGTTGACGTATTTTAATAATCCCATAAAAGAACTAAATCTTCAACTACTCATATATTCGACCACATAGCGCATTGGCAGGTGTCCTTTTATAATTATAATAAACAGTTAATCGCCCTCTGTGATACGTGATATTCTCTTGTAAGATCACCCCATATAACATACATCGAATTGATAAATAATAATGCGTATAACAAATAACTAGCTACAAATGTGTACGGAAACTGATCATCAACGAACGATTTACATCTAAAATAAACAGTACAGGGTGGTCACATTACGACTAACTTTTCGATTATGTCAAAAATCGAGAGAAAACCTATATTTAACAATGGTTTGTGAGTTTATCACGAAGAACACACCTCCCGATTTATTTTATTCCAATATATTGATGAAAATTATTTATGTGTTAGCCTACAGAATAGAAACCATAACTACCCATTTTTCACTGTTATTGTTGATCTTATTGGACTCAAACTTTTGAAAAACTGTAGCTATGATGAATACTTGGATACAGATGTTTAGTGAATAGTTTTTTAAAACAAAATTGTTTTTGTTTTTCTTGGTTCGGACATTCAGCTGCGCGACTCTCGAACTTTAGCGAGGCGACTCGAAAACGAGACGAAATCGCGTGTGGTTATTGTTGAGGCGACTCGAATTTGAGAGAACTCACTCGCTTGACTCACTAATTCGAGTCGCCGGTGAAATTGTGCACGAGTCGTTTCACACACTTTTGGGTTTAATTTGCCAATTATGCGTAAGTATTGGTGAGTAAACAATAACAACCACACGCGATTTCGTCTCGTTTTCTAGTCGTGTCGCTAAAGTTTGAGAGTTCTATAGCAGGAGTCATTCCTTCGAAGCTTCGAAGATGCATATACACTTTCTCCAAATGACTGAATTTTAGAAACACGATTTATCAGCATGATATTAGTCGGAAAAATTCGATGTATTATTTGTAGGATAGCGAAATTTGTCGATAAATGGAAAGTTCGTATCGAAAATTCAATTCGGGCCTCTGTTAAAAATCGATCTCAATAGAATATCGACTACACCTGGTGCCAATATTTTGAAACGTCTTTCAAGAAAAAACGATGTTTCAAAATGTTTGTCGTAAAGTGATCACCCTGTATACCATTCCAAAACAAGATATGCGAAAATTGAGTGTGATATGTGCGTTGAATCATTCATATATATACATCTGTGAGAGTGCAGTCGGTGTATCAAAATCAGCATCACGTATCGTTGTTCGTTCATACCTTTTTCAATTTGATCGGCGCCACCGGTTTGGGTGGCGACAGCGGTTGCAATTGAATCTGAGTACTGGTTATTGTCGCTGCGTTCGAAGACGACGACGTCTGTGAACCACAATTAGTGTGCAGTCCACCACAGATGTGTTGTTAGTTATGTCGCATGGCCATGAAATGTATGTATGTGTGTGTATGTGTAAATAATAGGAAGAAAATGTTCATAGTGTAAGAAAATAATAATTATATATATATCAGGCGCATTCCAATTGAAATCAAGTTAGGGTTATTAAAATTAAAAGAATGATAGAAGATAGAACATGAACTGCATTCCCAACACACATGCAAGTCACACTACTAATAACTGTCAGATTTTTCACCTTTATCGATGGAGGTCCGCTGGAATGCGATTCCATGCCATCACCGGCTATCACTGAGGCATTGCTGCCTTCGTCCACCACAATCATCTCGTACTCGCCATCCTGCATCGATCGAGTGCCTACGAATTCGAACAAAGAGAGATAGATTGTCAAGTTCAATTAACAAAAAACGCGGATCGCGGATGGTGCACGCCGAAACCAAATGAAATAATTACATAATATAGTATAGACAGGATGTAAATACAAAAGACTACACTAAATCTGAAACGGAACGTAAAAAAACAAACACCGAACTCATGAACAAAATGTGATCACATCGTGACGAAAACGCAACAATACCAATATTTCATCGATATTATTATTCGATATCTATATTGTAATAATAATCCTGGCCTACTCGAACAGCAGATATACTGGAATACTGGTTCTCAACATGTCATAAGAACACGCTGATTATTGGTGACTACTACCCTTGCTCATAAATTTAAAACATTGTTTTCTACTTTTTTACGATTACAATTAAAACGTGAAGTAACACAATGTGACGATGCAGTTTGGTTCTATTGTGAGAACAATCTTTCAAGAAAGTAAAACGCGTCTTGAGAAGACCGATTCTATATATAGAAAAACAATCGTACGAAAACGCATGCGATTAATTGTATGCAATGTATACAAAAATGAGCTAGGGTAAATCGATTCATCATACAAAAACTTAAACTTAAACTTAAATTGTATACAATGTATACAAGAATGAGCTAGGGTAAATCGATTCATCATACAAAAACTTAAACTCGCTTTACAGTTGTACTGGCCAACTTTTCGATTGATTTTAAATAATATCGATAAAAGTGGGGTTTCCTCGGCATCACCGCTTCCACAACGGCTGGCACTAACCATACAAGTACTGAACGTTGTTCGAATCGAACGTTAGCGCTTCGGTGGCCGCGATGGCGCCACCGTGGCCACCACCGTCGCCGCCAAACCCGTTGCGATAGTTGTTATTCAGACCGGCGGAGCCGGGCGGCTTTCGGCCGTCGCCGCCGCCATTGGCAGCGGCCGCGGCCGCGGCCAACGTCCGGTTGTTGCGCACGTGCGAATAGTTGCTGAGCAAGTGGTGATGGTGATGCTGGTGTTGCTGGTTTTGCTGGTGCTGCAGATGGTGGTGTGGCAGATTGGAATCGTTCGCTTCGATATTGGCAGTCACGTCTACTGCTGCTGCTGTGGTGACAACGCTGTTCGCGTTCGAATGGTCGAAGCCGTACGTGGCGTACGTTTCGCTCGTGCCATTCGATTGGAAGGGATGCTGCTGCTGTGCAATCGAGTGGTGTTGTTGCAAGTGATGGTGCTGATGTTGCTGTGCATAGTAGTTTGTGGTGCCGGTGCCGTTCGATGGGTGCGGGTGCTGTGCAGTCGATGTGGAGCTGGATCCGGCGGTGTTGGTACCATAGTAGTGGAGATGTTGCTGCTGCTGCTGCTGATGGTTGTTATTGCTGGCAGAAGATTGATTGTGATGGTGCTGCAAGTAATTGTGGTGTTGGTGCTGCTGCTGCTGCGGCTGGTGATTGTGATGATGCTGCTGCGGCTGATGCTGGGAGTGCTGGTGATGATGCAGATTGGACGGCGGCGAGGGCTGGTGATTCGGATGGGAACCGGGCAGAAATTGTGGATAGACATGGTGCGACCATTGCGGAAAGAGGGGCCGAGCTGAGGAGGCATCTAGTCATCGTGACGACGACGACGATGGAGGTTCCCGTGACATGAGAACGGGTGGCGGATTGAATAGAGTGGTTTTGCGCAGCGCAGTGAAATGGGATTAGCGTACGTGTGAGAGAGTGTGTGTGTGTGTGAGTGGGAAGCAATCGAATTTACATAACAACACACACACCCACACAAAAACACAGACAATTTGTGTTCAGATGCATTTGGTTTGGTGATGCGTATGTATGTTTTTTGCGTTGCAAAAGGTTCCAAAAAAGCAGCGTGTGTGAATAAATGGGAGAGAAAGAAATGGGAAATACGTTGAGAATTACGATTAATGGACACAGCGACTAGCGACACACACACTTTGGATACTCGTTGTGCATATTGTGTCTGTATGTGAATTGATGATAGGAGTGTGGGGTGAATGTGAACACAGCAGACGCATATTTCACGACGCAGACACGAATTGATTTCGTTGCACATACATGGTAAGCAAGAGAGGCTATAGTTTTCAAATCGAATAACGGTCAAACTCGCTTTCATGTTTACACCGTTGCAATAAGATTGATTACAAATATGTTGGAAACTTTTCACATTATCAAATCAACTATTTTAAAGAATATTAAAGTGATTGACATTTTGTCTATTTTATTAATCTTATGGTACTCAATCGGATAACAGACAAAATGTTGTATTAAAATATACTTGAACCTTATCAATTTTTAGTGGAAGTTGTTTTTCTGGCTTGATTTTGGCATGATCAATCGATTGTAATCGAATAATTATTATTGCTGGAATAACATTTAACATGTCAATTATTCCAGCAATTAATATTCAGCATGAATTCCGATTACACTCTGGATCACAACAATGTGGTCATGACGTTTACCTTCTGTATAGACTTGTCTGACGTGCATTTATCTCCTAATCACGAATTCGGCAAAAGAATTGATGTTCATGGATAGATTTCGAAGATATTGGCGTAAGTGGTTTTCTTCGACATGGCCTCAGACATTTGCGGATATCTCGTGTTTTTCATGTTTTCCCATTTCGAAAAAACAACTTACGCCAATATCTTCGAAAGTAATCGATGAAATTCAATTTTTTTGCCGAATTCGTGATTAGGAAAAGAACATCAGAAAACCGGTATTTTGGGCTCAAAACTCAAAACTTTAATATTCTTGCTGTTATTTGATTTAAAAAATGAATCGAATTACCTCGTGATTGCCCGCGTTGTGCTTGCGACTGGTATTGCTGTTGATATTGTTGTTGCTGCTGCTGTTGCTGCTGCTGTTGCTGTTGGTGGTGGTGCGGCTGCTGGTGGACAGTCTGCGCAGTGCTGCGCGCCTTCGTCGCCACCGGTTCGGCTGGCGGCTCCAGAATGTCGCGATACTTGGAGACCATCAGCACACTGATGAAGTATACGATGGCCAGCGACAGGAATTGCGCCTGCTTTGTTTCCTCCTGGAACATACGTTTCTACGCAATGAAATTTGATCTCGGAGTGTTTGAGGTCTGAGTGTGCGTTTTGGCCGGCCAAACCAGACTTGCTCGAAACAATTACTATTGGGTAATCCAATGGGTGATCTTCTAAATTCACCTTGACTTTGACGTAATATTCTTTGTTTATAAAGTGCTATTTTTAGAAAAGTATTATGAGTACCGAATACTAAATTATATCCAGATAAAAGTATTTGAACAAAACAATTATTCATAATAATAAATTTGTAGTGCTATTTCTGTAGTCTGCCGGCCACAGCGCTCGTCGCACAGTGTACGTACCACATCGCGATAGATGACGGCACGCAGTCGATTCACGTCCATGTCCTGCAACAGCTTCTCAGCGTCCTTGACGGGCGACAGTTGACCGGTCAGCGAGTCAATCAGCCCCTTGGTTTGGCTGGCGCTGCTCGTCGGCTGCTGAACGCCGCGGATGAGCGCCTGCAGGTGAACGGCGCCACTAGCACCGTTCATGGCGGTTGCGTGGGGGCCGCTGGCGGCGAAACGGCCGCGCTCCTTGCACTCGAGACAATTGCGGACGGCACACGTGCAAACAAGTCGGAGGCACTGGCGCAGAATGCCGCCGCTGCTCATGTTCTTCTCAGCCTCCAGCTCGCCGAAATTCAACGAGCTGGCGAAGATCAGCACATCGGCCATGTTGACCAGGCGCTGGAGGAACGATACGGCGACCTCGAGGGGCATGCCTTGCGTTGGCTCGAGCACGTCCAATTCGGACTACGGTTTTCGTTCGAGTGAGATGAATGTTACTTAAATTATTATTTATTTCTTGCTTCATGATATCATAGTTTTTCGAGTCTTAAAATAACAAGAAAACATGAGCCATGGGAAGTCATGTATTGACAAGTTGCAATTTCGGGTTAAAAAGAACGACAAATCTTAACACTCACATTGGGCGACGTCGCACTCGCCAACAGCGGCAACAAACCACCGCACGCAATGATCAAATTGTCCGCTAGCTGCGAGATCAGGTGCACCGTGTTCACCACGAAAATCGCGTTCTCCGCCGCATTCACGAAATCGAGGACGCTCTTTGTCGAGTGGCTGCGCCACACCTGGATGTCCGTTTCTAGCGAGAACAGCACGTCGGACAGCAGCCGCTGGTGGATGTACGACCACTTGAACTCCGGGATGCGGAACGGCGGTCGCGTCGGACCGGGACTGAACATTGGTCGCGTGGACGCCGAGCTGGAGGAGGATTTAGGGCGCGCGGAGGCGTTCGCCGCGGTTGCCGCCGTCGAGGCAACCTGAGCAGGAGGCGTCGGCATCCGTTGCTCAATGGTTTCTGTTGTCGCTGAACATTCGCGCAGTACCTTTTCGCACTTTGGCTGCTTTGCAGCTTCCACTGTGGAATCGCGCAACTCACTCTGTTCAACGGCGGAGGCCGCCTCCGCCACCACCACATCACCATCGGGCTGTTGCAGGGGCACCCGTTGCGCGCACACCGGCGAAAGCGTTGGCGTGGCGGTCGGCGTTGGTGTGGGCGTCTTCACGATTTCGACGGTTGTCGGTTTCGCCACGGCCTCCGTTGCCAGCTTCTCTGCATCGGCCTGGCCGGCCACCAAGTCCGCACAAGCGTCCACAATTTCGTACACAATACTGCGAGCGATCGCCTCGTCCGACATCGGTGGCTCCGGCTGATGCTGCAGACAACTGTCCAGCGCCTCATGCACTAGCGTCGTGGCGAGCGCCGTCTGGGCGAGCGCCTCGGACTTGGCCTGAGCGGAGCGCGCGGCCAGTTCTATGCGCGCGTGCTCCAGTTCGTCGTCCTGGATGACGGGTGACGTGGAGGCGCGCTGCAATTCGCTGGCGCAGCCGTTCAGCAGCGTTTCGCTTTTCTGCAGAATGTCCTCGATGATCTCGTAAACGACCTCTTTCGGTTCGTCGTCGTCGTCTAGGTCGTCGTCGATGTTGAGCACGGTTTTCAGTGCCTGTTCGATGGCGTTTTCAGAGATGGCAGGGTTTTTAAAAGAGAACAGTTAATGTGTTTCTAAGACAAATTCTCTTATTTTCAAATCCGCGAGACATGAGTTTTTCTGTAATTCCATGGTTGAACACTTATTCTCCGGGCAGGGTTAAATTTACTGGGCTTTAATTTACTGGGCTGAACGACATATTTATCACCACCGATAGATGTCGCTAGTGGGATTTACAAAAAAACGTCCGATAATCCTCCGTTCAGGGTCAAATTGACTCTGTATGAAAATTCAATTCTCTTCCCCCGCTCGAAAAAAAAACTTTTGAATTCTACGTTCAGAGTTAAATTGACCCTGTATGGGAAACGTAAAAACATTATTTAATTGAGATATATGAACTTCTAAGGAGTGCGGCAGAAAAAAACGCATAACTTTTTTATTCTATAACTTATGAACCTGTGCAGCAATCTTTAGAATGAAACGGAATATAAAACTACATTCTTTTAAGATTTACTTGTTCAATAGACCGAACAAAAACATTTGATTTTGACGAAGATATCAAGCTTTCCGTGATACCTCCCATTTTTAGTTTTTTTCATGTATCTGTAAACGTCGTTGAGGCTGCAATCCATTGTTTTTCCCAACCTGTGTTGTTTTTGGCATCAAGAACTTGTAAACTTCAATTGTATTTTATCTAGAGCTCAATACCTCTCCATTGGCCGTAGTTATGGACAATTCGGTGGGTGTGCCTCCGTGAGCACAAATGTCATCTTTTCACTATTATACCAATCAATCGTAGAAGATTTATGATGACATGACACTAAATCAGGCCAGATCAACTAGACACCATATGCTTTCGAATGAATGGTAGGAGCCTTTTCTAGAGGCACTCCTTGATATTTATATTTCGGTTCCATCGAGCGACATATGATGAACGATATGCTAAAATTACAACACATGCAAATCGCCTGTCAAACCAGAAACAAACAAACAAACATTTGTATGGCTAGACAAAAATCGACATCAGTTTTCACGGGAGACTTTCAGCCACTAGACGCTTCTTTACGTCTATGTTCATTGTTTTATTCTCTTCATAGCACCTTAGACCCGCCGATGATTTTTTTTGCGCATTGTACTCTCATCGCAAATCCATTTTAACTGCATAACTGCGATTCGACAACCTCGGATTTTTCTTCGCGAGAGCTATCACTTTCTTCGCCTTCCCTGGCCGTACGATAATACTTTTTCTTCAACAACCTTTTTTTCTTTAAAGATATAAAGTGTTATTATCCGACCCGATAATTTTCGAGGCGATATATTGATAAACTTCTGATTTATTGGCAAGGATCGAATGACTCCATTGCGGATTATAAATTAATTGTTTGATGACGAATGCAAGGGTTCCAAATATTGATACCAATGTGATACTGTAAATAAATTTCAAAAGGAAATGATTACATGATAAAAATCTTACAATTCAAACTATCACTTTGACGAAAAAACAATTTTATTAATCCAAGTCGTTTTCGAGATATAGCCCAAAAAAGTTATGCGTTTTTTTCTGCCGCACTCCTTAATCCGCGATGAATTCGTTTCCCTAGTTTATGAGACATAACACACAGTCAAGGATTGAAGAATAGTGCAATCTTCTGGTCAATATATCACATAAAATACCTGTTCGCCGCCACCGGTGACC
>CAXHKQ010000086.1:0-23527 GCA_964017145.1 Agrocybe praecox
CATACATTTCAAACTATGTATTAGATGAAATGTTTTAATGAATTTACATTCCTGATTCAAAAGATGGCTGTTTCCGAAAATGTTATCGATTTGAAATCGGTCTCTCCAGAACACCGAACACCGGGAATTAATGAACCTTGTATTTTACGTGTAAAATAAACAGAGTACACGCGTGCGGTTTATTTTTCGTGTGCACACACACAGCACTGCATGTTATGTAATGAATACACATGCACACGCGGATGCGCTTCTCTGACGATGTTCCGCAGCGCCGCCGCCGCCGCCGCCCGCTCGACAAACATAAAAAACGTAAAGTCGCTCGTAAACAACGTGCGCCACCACTTTTCGGTGGCTGCAGCGGCGTCCGAACAGCTGTTTGGCATTTATTTGCCTCGGCCGGAGACTTTTTAATTTATACAAAGAGGAACGAGTTCAAACAGAACGCGAACGAAGGTGAGTTTTCGAGTGGAAATATACGGTGTTGTTTATTGTTCAAACACCCAGGATGAAACGGGCATTGTTCTAACGCGTCGGTGTTTGTGTGAATGTGATGCTGCTTATTATTATTATTCAAACGATCCAATTACTCTCTGTTCGGCGCCACTGACATCCAGCAAATTTGACGTGACAAGCAAAGCAATCGAGCATATGGCTGCGAATACCTGTGTGCTGTGTGCTATGCCAATGCCAATGTTGGTTCGCGAACAGCGGCAGCTTTCTGCAATAATTCTCGGATGTCAGAGAGACGGACGCAAAGGAAGTGCGAAGTGCCAGAGCGCGGGGATGTCGAAAATAATCACAATCCATGTCGACGTCGACGTAGCTCTCGCACAATGATCAAAGTGATGTGTATAGGAAATGTAAATAGCAACGAATTACGGAAAATAAACTCAAGAGTGTCGGTGTCGGTAGGTTGATTCTCTAATTGACTGCGCCTTTCCAGAAGGGATTACAGAACTTTAAAGTCAGTCAACATAGTACATATGTATTTGCACTCTGTTCTGGGTAAAGTTCCAAATAACTGCCATAAATCACCGCGACACAACCACCGTCGTTTTATCCACCTTATCAATTTCTTGACTTCTTTTATACACCCAAAACTCGAACGACACACATAAATCTTGTGTCTCCAAATGCTTTTACACATAAACACACACGCGCGAAGAGTGGCTTCGTCTGCCCCATGGGAGATGCGTCGGCACGCATGCTGCTTTCGGATTGTTACACGCTTGTGTGAATGTGTTTATGAGAGTGCTTATACGCTGGCATGTGTGCATTATTATTTATAAATTTGAGCCACGTTAGCAAGCATATAAAATGCATGCGATCCAAAAGTTTGGAATATACTTTGATTAGGTAGAAGAACACTCGACTGCCGAACGTCATCCCGAATCGAATCACATATTCCGTGTGTGTGTAATCACAGTCACATTGTCTGCATATGCAAAATGGGCACTTACGATGAGGGTGCACGCATCATAACACACACACACTCCCATACAAAACTCGATCAGAAGGCTAAAGTGATTCATCACAGCAGCAGCAGCCAGCGAGTAAATTGAATTGATTTCTATATCCGAACAATACCGTAATTACTCTCATGATGATGCGGGGTAAAAAGTCAACATGTAAATGTGTGGTGGCTGGCCCATTTATCCGAGTTACTCTGGTAATAAATTCAGTTATGAGCAGAACGTCAGACTTCCCGAAATCGGCAGCAATCGGCATGTCATAAAACCGACCATTACGGACGAATTTCGCGTGACAATGTCAAATTATCGCCGAACTCACGCAGAGCTCCAGAACAGCGCCAGCGAGACAGAGAGCAAACGCCATGGGCACATTAAACACAATGAATTCGAATTTCCGGCTTTCAACTGGATGATGGCGAAATGGCAGTGGACGCCAACGACGACGACGACGACGACAGTAATTCGCGTGCCATGCATCAATCCCCAAGTGCGCGTGTTCATTTGTGCGTGCGACGAGCCAGCGAGAGTGCATGTGTAACACGCCATTGTGGTTGGATGTGGATGTGGATGTGTGCGCGCACGTGCCCGGGCGAAATTGAATCATTTGCAATGTGTGTGTGCGTGGGGGCGCCGTCGAACGTCGCACGATGCGGAGACGCGTCGTCGGCGTTCGTCGTGTAACAGTCAGCAGTCTTGTTATAACATCGACGATGATCGTTGAGACGTTTTAGTGTACAGTTGATTTCAATATGAAGTTACCGAGAATGCTGCAATATAAGGTTACTTGTTCAAAGGCAAGTCATCCGAAAACAACATTGTCTACACATATACAAATTTGCAGAGTTATTAAAGACAGATAGATATCTCTGATACAAAATATTCCGGTAATTTCGAGCACCCAGTTATGTTAAAATGAGCTCCAAAGTCCAGAATGTTTCTTAGTAACTTCATATTGAAACCTAATGTATTATGTGCCACTGCCACTGGCAGTCGAGTAGTTTTGCGGGCGATTTATGACGGAATGCCTGCGCGCACAGTCAAAGCACTCGGCAGTTCGACCCAACTTCTGGTCTAGCGTGCAACAATCGCATTACGTTTTATGTCTTCGTGTGCTCGGAATATTCGCGCAGGCAGTACTCTACGCATAACTAGAGACGTGGGATCGCGTGTTTGAGCACGCGTTCATGCATTCATATTTCATTTGACTTGTTCTGAGTATAAGTGAAAGAGTGCTGCTCAGCAGTAGACGATGACATATGCAAGCGACTTGATTGATCCGATACCACATCCAGTACAAGTTTGCTACTGTTTTTCCACAAGTGCACGCGCAGCCTAACGCAAACGTCTATTGAATGCGCTCGTAATGGTAGAAGTTTTCGCATTTGACTGTGTTGGCCTCCGGAACGAGCAAAGCGCAAAACGCTTCGGTTATATAAACGTTATACGATTTATAGTATCGCGTTTTGCGGGCATATAATGCAAACGACATTTGTGGGTGCGCGATGGCGACGTATGTGTTTGTGTGTGTGTGTGTGTGTTTGCGTGCGTACAAAGTGAGTCGTCCGTCGGAAATATTGTATAGGGCTCGTATACACACAACTACCCCAACACGTCAATGTTGGAACATTCATTTGTAATATTATAGTACTATAAGACCTTCTCAACCGATTTATGTTCCTACTTATATTAAAATATCGATAAAGTTCCTTGATAACATGACCAGATACAACATGTTGAAGATTGGGTCGAAGATATAGTAAACTAGGACCGATATTATAACAAAAAGGGGCAGAATGTTGGTGTAGAGTATATCTTATCTTTGATATCCATCGAAGGTGCACAACCGAAAGACGACGTAAAAGTGTTCTAAACAACGTGTCCCATCTCGAATAGGTCAATTTCTTACTGTCCCATTTTGTTGGTGCAAACAAGGGTTGATAAAGTGGACCTGAAGTCCGATGTATAGTAATTTTCGGTCGACATAATGTTCACCAAATATGATACTGATAGTTGCCCGGACCATATCGAAGATGAATCTATTAAGAATTGTTCATCGGTCACATTTTAAATAGCATTGAAAATTATTTTTTTTTTCACTCGACTGCCCCAATATTGAAGTTTTAGGGTAGTATACTAACACAGTCACACTAAAAGCCATGCAAAGTTGGAGCCGTCGTAGCTCGTTGACCCTGTTTGACAGAATGTGTGTGTTCTACCTTCTTGTTGGTCCTTTCCTGTGTATAGTGTGGTTCACTTCATGTGCGTATATCTGATGCGACTGTAATGCGAGCTCATAAATATAACGGGCCGGAACCGATTGCGAATGTTGAGCGACATTTAATATCTTTTTCCATATTGTTTTTGTGCGCGCACTACTCCTCCAAATCCCAGTAAAACGCCAGCGCTCCAACTTGGCCCTCCGCAATCGCAGAAATACTTACGTCTCCAAGTACTGGAAGTACTGGTAAACCGGACGCCGGTACAGAAAACCCTCGGCTTTCTCAACCATCATAGCGTTCCTCCCAGGACGGCCGCCGGCAAAGTTCGATGTCGAGTCGATGATGATGGCCGGGGTATTATGCCGCCGGAGCGTTTAAGTTATGAGAGCACTTTGTGACACACGCGCACACTTGGAGCACCCTCACGCACCTCACCACTTCATCAATACACGCCGTTCGTCTGTGGCATACTGTTCATAAATCCACTGTGCGCGCGCGAATGTATAGTAATTTACTTGAGAGGTTTTGTGCTGTGAGTATACTTGCGAACTGAATTGATGCTTATAATTGCATCGCCATCTCGCCTCTCGCTTTCATGTCCGGGACATCAGCGCGAGCCGGCATCATCATCATTACACTTTAGTGCAGGCAGACAAACAAACACACACCGACAGATATACACAGACAAACAAACGCATTTTCCCGAGCGAAACGTCGCCAGCGATGCGCACACACAACACACCGCTGCGAATTAACTTTAAGTGGAAAACAGAGGAGCGTACACCACTCATTCCACTAGTCCACTCGTCAGAACCGTTGCACGAGCTCATAGTCAACGACGTCGTCGTCGTCGTCGTCGTACCATTCCATATTTCTAATTGTCTCGTCTTGTGCTCGACGGCACCGAAGAGGTCCCATCTTCATGCGGCGGCTCAACAAAGCTCTGGCACACAGACAGACAGACAGACAGACTCACAGTCAGACACTCGACGACCTCTCGTCGCACTCTCCTCGCCGAGGAGAACGCGCCAATCTGGTACGCCCACTCAAGACTAATGACTTCACGTATTATATCGTCTATACTACATGGTCTGGTTAGTCCCGAGACAAACTATGAAGGAGCAACATTTTCGACGAAAACAAAGTTTACTATTTATCATAGTGATCGTTTAGTCAGCCATAATTAAAATTAAAGCCGACCTGTCATTAGTTGGAAGTAATTGACTTTATTGTAACTCGCGGTACGACATGACATAACATAACATATTGAGAAGAAAGTATTAAAAGTCTTATAAAAACACTAATTTCCTGGTGCCGGGTAATGAGGTTAATGGGTCTGATGTCAATTGACATAACCTCAGATTTAATTTTACGGATAACTCACTATAATTGTTTACGTTGAAAAAAACTTCTCAGCCCATGTAGAACAGGCGCAGCGCTTTCGCGATTTCCAAAACCCAAACATCTTGTGTGTGCAACATCGCGCGTCCACATTGGCCTACCACCCAACCACACAAGCACAGCGCACGCGCCAAACTGGCTGTCGTAATTGCTGTCTAAATAATGTATTATACGGTGCGCGGTTTGACTGCTGCGGCGGCGGCGGAAGTTCGCACAAACGCATTTTTGTCGGGACGCCGCGAGCCCATCGTGCTCTGTCGGCGCACTCGAGCGGCGCAGGCGAACGAGCCCGAACGGTTGGTTTTCTTGTCAGTGGGTAAGTGGAAAATATTCGTCTGCTTATTCCCTTTCGGGCGTGGAATGGAACACACACTGGGTGCACTCACAGACAAACACTTACGCGCACGCAGACACGCACACGTAGCACGAGCGCAAATACGCACAAAAGTTGCACTACTTCCTACTACAACGGGTCGGGTCGTCGTCGTCAATGCTTGCTGTTTGCCAAGCGCATACAAAGTACAGTGTGTGTAGTACCGCCCGTAACTAACTTTGTCGGTTCATATGTTCCGTGCTTTCATGCACGAGCACGTGCGCCCATCTGGGACTTGGAGCCACACACTCACGCACATACTCACACATGCCGCACGAAAGTTTGCACCCAACTCGCCCTCAGAATACAATGCGCACTCGCACCTCCTCCGGGTTCGTTTGTTCGCGCGCATTCGCAGCGGAAAGCATAAATTTTCCATGTTGCATGTTTTCACATGAAATGTTGGGATCGCGCAAAGGGCCATGTGGCGGCGACGGTGGCGGTTTTGTCTAGTCTCCGGCACCGACCGACACCTGCCGACATCGCATAACATATGCGCGCATTCGTGACGCCGCCCTCGCGCCTTCTCGGTCGCGCGGAGACTAAATTAGCCAAATATGGGCGCCGACCGCCGCCGATGAACGGCACATATACTCAGCTGCTGCCATAATGACCGCGGCGTGCGCGACGATCCGGTCGGAACGGCCAAATGCCGTTTCGTCCGCAAACACAATGCATGCGCGCATACGCATGCACGCGCAGTTTATGTCGCGTGTGCGCATACGAAATGAGTTCCCACATGCGTGCGTGCGCGATCGAGCATTGTGCGTTTGAACTCGGTTGCGCGCGCGTGCGCGTACGCGTTGCATTATTATCTGCAAAGGCGCACGCACGTAAACCCACTACACTCCTACTGGCACTAGTATGCTGTGCTGCTGTTGCTGTTGTCGTTGCCGCCGTATGAATTATTCATAATTGTCGTTGCGTGCCGACGACGCACCATAGACCCCCATAACATATTCCGATACGCACACGCACACACACACACACACATTGTGCGAAGAGAATGCTGGCGAGCGGATCGAGCGATCGAGCGTGTCTTATTATCGCACTCGCGCGCGCATGTAAATCAACGTCGCGCGCGCGCAAGCACGTCGCGTTATAATTGAAGAACTTTAAATCAAAAGGAAGTGACAATAATAATACGGCCTGGTCACTTCCTGCTGTGCGTGTGCGTCTTGCAACGTGCTAAGTGGCGATGATGACGTCGTTATGGCCAAGTGATAAACAGCGCGCGAAGATCGCCAGCAGCAGCCGATCGCGCAGACAAAACAGACCGCAGACAAAAAGGGAGAGAGAGCGAACGCAGTTCATGGGTTCAGATCGCGCAATTATGTGCGCGGAACGTCCGGATCAGATGGTGATTATTGTATTATCAACGTACTACCCTAGCTCATTAATTTGAAACATTCACGAAATCGTGCATCTTTTACGTGTTGTTGGAAAAGTAAGAGTAACAAACAAATTGTAATGATGTCGTTTTGTTCGTTCAACGTCGTTCTATTTTGTACGAAAAAAACGTTTAAGGAAAGTCTAACTCTTTGGTTAAGCGCGCCTATAGAAGGCCGATTTGTATATCCAATATTTTCGTATTTCGTGTTTGGTTTCGAGACCGTAACATTTCACTCGAGTGACTTACAGCGATGTGTGAATGCTCAATTGAAAGATAATTAAATTGGGAACGAATCATTATCATCTTAAAAAATGTAAGAAAATTGCCTTCATCGTTATTCGCTCGACAATTTGTCCATATATGAACGGAGATGTCGCAGAGATCGGAGAGGTACAGCCACGGGCAAGACATTTATTATACGATATTTTACAATATTATAGAAGAATGTTTATTGAACAAATCTACATCATTACATTTTTTCGCATGACTCTTACTTTTCATACAAAACGAAAAAGAATCACAATTTGTGTATGTTTCATAATAATTAGCTTGACTAGTCAATTGAATTAGAGCATCCGCCGATTCACATGTTTACCAATATTTGTGCACACACATGTTATCGGCAATAAAATTGCTCACATTTCCCATTTCCTACAGTTAATCATCACGGCTTATCGCCGATGAAGCGCTCAAGCGCAAATGTGTCGAGAGCAGCATCACTACTGACACTTTAAATTAATTGTCCTCAACCCGCGCGCGACGCGACGCGTCTATTGATAATGTTTACACACAACAGCATACAAGCGCACATTGACACCAATGGGCGCAGCAGCACACTCACGCAAACACTTGTACACGATGTGTGTGTGCATTTGTGGCAGTGGCTGTTTTTAGTCCGGCCCGGCCGCAACGCAACTTGTTAACATGCTGATCGTCGACTTTTCGTGTTATTTGAAAACAACGCGCGCGCGCGCTTGACGCAATGCTCGTGTATGTTGTCTTCACGATCGGGTTGAAAAGGGCTGCCGATGCACATGTTACTGCATGCACTACACACTCACACATGTGTATTTGTGTCTGTGCTGTGTGTGTATACTGTTAATATTTACGAGTGATCATTATCGACTGTGTCGAATTGCGCTCACCACACACTCGATGCTAGAGGAGTCGAGGAGTCGCGGAGAAAAGCGCGCGTATTATTTCTGATGAGTTTATTGAGTTGAGCGTTTCGGTGAAATGCTTACAACCAACACACACACCACACACGCAATATTTGAGTACATACACCACATGTGACTGTGTCTGCGTCTGTGTGTGCATGTCTCGTTTTCGCTTGCGCATGCGAGTGTGCTGTTTGTGTATTTCCACACACACGCAAACACACACACACTTTAGTTGGGTCAGCGCTCCAACGCTCCAGAAATAACCGCGCTCGACGCCAACACGCGTCCACCACCAAGCAAGTCCACCAATGCAACGGGATTATTTCCACTTTGCAGCAAACGACATTGCACAATTATTGTCGTCGTTGCTTCGTCCAATCAACTTATCGTTGGCGGGGTTCAATGTAATTTCGATCCAAACTAAATTACATATTCTCTTCTGGTTATTCCCTCCGTCGTCGTCGTCGTCGTCGGGCAAAAATTGTACGCGCTCATTTGTTATTCCGCTTTGTCTGTGCGCAATATCAATGCAATGCGCCCATCAGTATTACGCTATTATCGCGGGAATACTACGATAAAGTATGCATGATTCGGTCGCAAGTGGTTGTGTGTCATCGTCGTCGTCGTTGACGTCGACAACTTTGACTTGCGTGGTGGGTTTTGTGTCGGCAATTTATAATGATTGTCCAGAACCTAGAATATTATAGCTAGAAGCACGAACCGTCAACCGACCGACGACCGACCAACAAATGAATGCATGCACTCAAATAGTGTACAGCGCGTCAAGTGTGAAAAAACGAAACAAACAGCCACCAGCGAACGTGCCTCGTAGTTGGTGATACATTTTGTATTCAACCGCATTGTGTTCGCGTGTGTGTGTGTGTGTGTGTTTGGGTGTGCGTGTGACCAGACGCACACACACACACATGTTACCGAGTCGTGTATAAGTGGTGCATTTATTAGATCGTTATTATTATTAAATCAACATGACCGCGAGCTCTGCTCTGTCGTGTGAGCTCTCAATTGTCGCTAAATGCACACAAAGTCGTGACTAACTCACATCATGCGGCGCATACACGAATCGTATTTGTGCGCATGCGATGTCTAATGAATGTGAAACGTCGTTGTCTTATTCAAAAGCAAACCGCACAAAAGCGAAGAGAGATTGAACAGGAAATGTTCGAACGTTGTGTTTTTGGGTTTCCTACTATATTTGGGGCGTCGGCGTTCAGCCGGCGACATAAAGAGCTGAAAATAGCTGGCGCACGTGTCTCCGCCATAAAACCATGCAAACTGTCGTCGGCCATCGGCGTTGTCGACATCGCGGTGTTTGCGAATGCACATGACGTGTGCGAAATTAACAAAAAGCCATACTACAGCCGCGCTGCGACCGCACTGCCCATCGGCAGTCGGCAGTCTGCCGTCACAAAAGAGCAAAACCGCCAAACGCGCATACGCATGGCGCATAGTTTTATATTCAGAAACGAACAGCAGTGGCAGCAGATGCAGCAGTGGCAGTGGCAGACGACTACCGACGACGACGACTACGACGATGTCGTTGTTCGCCAGAACCAAACGTTATTGAGTTATATATCTGCCGAACGTGATGATCATTCATATTGGCCAGCCGTACGAAGCAAGGCCCGCCCGTCCACTTGTCCGGAATTCCGAATGCAAGCCAAGCGCCCTCAAGGCACAACAACGTCACAGAGGCACATCCGTATATTCGTTTTACTATTTTCTGTGAGTATACTAGGATCAAACCTTTGGAACTGCATACTGTTCTTTGTAGGCTATAGCTCTTTGTTGAGTCAATATGTAATCGTTACAATTGTCAATATCCACATCGAGAGCCTTCAATTTGCTCATGGAAGACATCATGTTTGGTGACTGGAAACAATGTTGTGCGGACTAGAGACGTATATCTAGCGATTAGCGAAACTCTGACTTTATAATATTGGACCGTTCGCCAGGTGCGTGCTTTCGCTTTTTGACATCATTTTGCAATCTCAAGGGTATGATCCTAGTATGTGCGTCTGTGTATGGGCTCTGGCTGCTGTAAATTTGAAATATCAACGTCAGCGTTCAGCGTTCTATGCTGGACATTGGCAGGTACTTGCAATGCAATGTAATGGGATGGGATCGTTTTTTATCTTCGAAATACTCAAGTCTCGGTCTTGAAGCAAGACCAAACTATTCCAATTTGATGATGAAACGAGCCAATTTTGATGATTGGCTGATACTATTACGTGGTTTATAGCGTATCAATATCGATAGATGTGTCGTAAAAGATGCAAGATGTGTCTGCATACACTCTCCGCATGATACATTGAAATAAACTACAAGATTAGATGGCACACCAGCAGGTTCACTGAACTACCAGACCAATTCATAAAAGATCAACGGGTCTGTACATGTCGTAACGATAGAAGAAACTTTGCTCCGCACGGAAGCTCTGTGAGGCTTGAATCATTAACGTTATTAGACGAATCTCGGGGAAGTTTACGACACGCTACAAAACCGGCGAACTTCATCGACACGTTTTCTCGCCAGTCGCCGGAAACGCAGCGAGAGTTCGTACGCGAAACTTTTCGCTACACACCATCTGCATGCGCGCACACAGCACATTGGCACCATATTTTCAGTCGGTTTGTCTGTCTACGCTGCGCCCGCTCGCGCCGGCTGGCTGATAAGCCGTTTACACACGCGATCAACACTGAAAAACCCCGAAAGCACTGAAACTTAAACCGTGCAAAAGTTTGCATAGAAATGCGCCGCACAGCACCAACGCCGCCGCCGCCGCCGCCCATAAAATATTGCCGTGCACGCTATAAATAATAACAGCGCGTACGCGTATTTGCGTGAGGCGTGAGACGTGCGGCGTGCAAGCATTCTCGTGCGCCCACCGCGCTATTTCGGATTCAGTGCGGTGCGTCGGGTATTTCTGCGGTGCGGTGCGGCGCACTTGCTCGCGCCTCAACGAACTGTGCTTTCGAACCTACGCACACACAAACAGACACACACACCCACCAAACACGCAGCACACTCACGCACATAACATTTGGCAGCCATTTGGCAGCGAAACGGCGCGTCGCCCGAAACACAATTGCGAATTGCAAATATACGCACTCGCACACACTGTCACACTGCCGGCCGCTACACAGCCGGAATCGTTTTCACGCCCCGCGAAGTTGGGCGAACGTCCGTCCACATTGCTGGCGAACGCAATGCAAGCGACACTTCAGCATTTCACGCACTGTGCGCCTGAATTTTCCGGACGCGGTATGCACTCAATTTACCTAGAAAAATGCACATAAAACACACAAACGCACTCCCGAAATAGTCACGGTACGCGCTCGCACGGTATGCTCAACTTGGGCAGTGGAAGAACGGTTTGTTCAGTGTGTCGGTTCGCGGCGGCGATGTACACGAATACGAGTACGATGCAAATCCGAAAGCCGACGATGTTATAGAGCGATGCGTGCGATACGCGCGAACCAGTCGATTCGAGCGACGCGTTTCAACTGGCAGCGTCGACGAGTCACGCTTTTCGACGAGGCTGGCTGGCGCGGCGCGGTCGTGTTCGCGTTGCGCGCGCACGACGCCGAGACGCCGACGTCGTGTGTGTTTCGTGTTTGCGTCGTGACGCGATATATTGCGCTATATGAACTGTGTTTGTGTATAGAGTAGCACATCGCACTCTCCTCACATATTACGAGCCGAGCCGAGTTGTGTTTGTCAACAGAACATTTCTGTGTGGTGGTGCCGCATGTGCATGTGGCCGGGCTTTTATCGTGAACATTGCGCCGAGTGGGCCCCGCGACAGCGCCACAGCGAACATGTCGAGCGAGTGTACGCACAATGCGAGTGCAATTCGCATCACTAATGCGCGATGCTTGCCATATGTTTGATCCTGTTAGCTGGGACGAAGAAAATAATGAGATTCTCTGAATTCTACTGCTATGTTCGAGAAACGTGAACATTGAGATTGAGGGTTTTATTTAGACCATAATATTTTGAAATATACCAATAAAATGGGTATAAAACAGTACAAACAAATAATACTACCTAAAAGTGCGCACATCTAGTAATTGCATTTCGTCCATCTGTTCAGGGACATTCAAACATATTTCAAATGTGCACTTATTTGGAATGAACCTCATTCTATATTATTCAAGAAAAATCGCTGCCGAAAAATCTAACCTTAAGCTAAGCGCGCCCTAAAAGGACATAAGATTTTCAAATATATGGATACATTATCTAGGGAGTAGAGCATTTTATAAAATGTTCTTGAATGAAAAGGATGCGCAATTTCATTTCGGACGAATTCCCGACAATGAAATGACAAAACAGAGAACGTGCAATGAGTAGAGTAGATGCCCCTACAATCGGACACTTTTCGTAGAACAGCCGTTGTCATGGTATTTTCCAACCGATTTCCAAAAACTAAAAACATTTTAGTTATCCAATTTCCCTCCCCACCTTTTGTCAATACAAAGTTTTTTCGTATGAATTAACGGCAATCGGCTAGGATAGAAAAACCGAAGGCATGTTTTCGCGTCATTTCAAAATGTGTGCCCCTTCAATCGGACACTTTTTCCCTTGTACAAAAAATGTTGTGATAAATGTTTCAGAAAAATATGTTAAAAATATATTATCTAATTATATATGTTTTTTACATAAAACGATCACGAAATTACAAAATAGTTTTTTTTTCGCTAATTTCAGTCGTTTGGCAATTTCAAATGTTTCTTGATGTACATCACCTTTTTCTTCGAAATTACAAAGTGTCCGATTACAGGGGCATGTGTGTTGTTCCACTAAAACAGAAGTATGTCGATGAAAAATAACATTAAAAAAAATGAAAACATTTTCGTGTTGGGCATTACATTACCGAAAAGATAAAGCTCAACATTATTTTTTATCATTTTTTTAAGCCGTATTTTGTTGAGTACAAAAAACAAAAAATAGTTAGAGAAAAAATCACTTTTACAAAAACAGCTATAACTAATGAAATTTAGAAGTTTAAAAAACGTGCTTTTGAACATGAGCGTGAATCAACAATATTAACCCATGTTCCAAAGGGCATCAAAATCGGACTATTCCTTCTATCATTTTTGTCGAGTGTCCGATTGTAGGGGCATCTACTCTAATATACATATTGCTATGCATACAAAAAAAACTTGTTCTCGAAGAGCAGAGTGAATTAAACCGATCTCTCTGCCGTGTGCGAGCAGACAAGTAAATGTTGGCTTGACAGTTTCTCCCTCTTTCAATTTAGTTGAGCGCTGTTCTCGTTCTTGAAAAGCTTGTATACTGCAACTGTAATAACCTGTAAAAGCTTCGTATTCCAAATACAGCCGCTCAACACTCCTTAATTGGTACAATGGATCTAGATTATGATGATGACGGACATTGTTCTAGTTCACTCCAGTAAAAAGTCTCACACCTAAAAAAAAGTCAATCAAAGGAACGAGCCACTCTAGTCCACAGCCTGCGCTGCGCTCGGGTCAATGGAATGCAAAACTATACACCGCGTTTTGTTGAGTGAAAACCCACACTACTTTGCAACGCCATCGAAGAAAACCGCCTAGTTACGACGAATGCATGCAGTAGTTTCAGGCACAACGAACGCTCACAATGTTTAGCATATGTCTATCGTGCCAGTGCCAGTAGTGCGTGTGTATGCAACTGACTGAGTGTGTGGGGGCGCGATGATAATAGATCTCTGTGTATGAGAGCGCGAGCACTTGGCTGGCTGGCTTCTGAGTAGCGAGCAAGCGCGCGCGCGCCCGTCATTGTGTCATTATGCACATCGTAATGGGTGCGTGCGTGCAAGCTAGCGAGTGGGGTTTTTGTTTTTTGTGTACAATTTCTTTCTTGTTGATTTACTCGTGTCCGCAGCAGCAGCGGCGTAAGATCGGCCACAGCTGGTGGTGACTTGGTACACGACGTCATCGTCTTTCTTTTGTGAATCCATAATGATGCGCGCACGCGTCGAGAGAGTTGTTGGGATCAAATGTGCGTGCTAGCGTGCTCGTGCTCGCTGTTCGCCTGCGCTCGTGTGATATGAAATATGATGGATATGGACGGGCGGCTGCTGGCAGAGGCTGTGCTGCTGTGCGGGATGATCCCGGGTGGAATAAAGCGAGCAGAATAGCCATTATGATGAATGTGGGGCTACTCTCTGCGCATGTAGCTGGCAGTCAGCGTCACACGGTTTTATTACGAACAATGCGCGCGCCGCTGCTGATGCTGATGCCGTTGCTGTCACCCACTTTTCACATTTCGTGCCACTGGGTTTCGTGATCGCGCGCGCGCGCTGAACATATGCGAGTGAGTGAGTGCGTGTTTGAATATTATGTTGTTCGCTTTTGTTGACTTTTTATGTAGGTTAACAGCGCTGCTCGACCCATTTAATAAGACGACACGACATATGTTGTGCACGCCCGGATGATTGACAACAAGGCGCGCGCAGCAACCGAAAGTCGTTGTCCGCGAACGAAAGTGATTGCATGCTGCACAATGCCATTGCATGCTTCACGCACAATGCCACTCGCGGACTTGCGCTGCAGCTCATCTGCATAAATGCGTCCGATTGGAAGCGAGGCGTGCGCAGCATGGTTGCGGTATAATCTGCAAAGCCTTGCAACTTCGCACTGCAGCGTTGGCATTTGGGTTCCAAAAATAACTTTTGGGTACTTTCTGTGTCCGAAGAAGTGACGTTCTGACTTTTGGACGCTGGGTGGAACTTTCTGTTAGTACTAGTAGGAGCTAGAACCTTGAACATATTTTGTAATAAGTCATAACTGTATTATAGTTCAACCTTTTCCAATAGTGTAGAGTTGGACGGGGTAATTTTTACATAGGGGCCATTTTGCACCCCCTATTATTTCCTTCAAAAACGGAGATATTTCACTGAATTATGGATATTATCTGTCTTTGATAAAAATATTTCTATTGATATAGACTCTGATTTTCTATGCCATTTTTTACAAAATGTATAGCCCTATATGTGTTTTTTGTGTTTTTCTCATGATAATTAATCTCTAATCAATGCGCTGGGAATAACCAACGAAAAATTATAAAAAATATCGAAATATTGAAGCGAAATTTACCAGCGAATTTTAATCTTCTTGAGTATCAACGATCATATTACACTAGACAACATTTTCAGGAAAAAATCAAAAGGGAGAGCTCTGACCTAACTTTTCAGATAGTCTTCAGCAATCATAGAACGAATATGGACATAATTTTTTTTCATGGATTGATTTCCGACTTGAAGAATTTAGAATTTTGGGAATGACCAAATCGGGGTTTTGTGTACATTTATAGTTATATCTCGATTAGTAGCATACATTCAGGGGTAAAACGTATTAACAAAATATTGCCAGTGTAATGGTCAACATATTATGCCTAATGAATTTTCTTGTGAATATAGTAGTTGAGGTACAAATGGCTGAAGAAACATAAACAATTCGTTTTATGTATGATTTTTTCACCCGAAAAAAAAAAAAATGTTTATAATTTGAAATACTTGAACAAATTGATTTTTTTTCATTATTTCTATTCGACTATATGCTCTTTCAGCTATGCTCTACTTTTGCGAAATGACAAACTTATTAGCTTTCAAACTTAGGTATGTTTTGGCAATATCTTGAAAAAATTAGTGAAAAAAAGAAAACAGGAGAAAAATAAACTCACTTTTATTTCCAAAAGTGTCAATTATTCAAAAAATATATGAAATTTGACAGCTAATGAGTTGCCGCACGATCCAGATTTATCGGATGCAATCACCGGGGAAAGTGCGTTTATTTGTCTCTGTTTTCCTTTCATTTTTTCAGGAAATTGTCAAAACATACTAAAGTTTGGAAGCTAATAAGTTTGTCATTTCGCAAAAGTTTTTTTATCAACTAAAGCATATCTGAATCCGCAACATGTTTTCAACGAAAAATAATTAGAATATGTTGTGGAACAACAGATATAAGGAGCAATTTTATTCGATTTAAGCCTTATTTAGTCATCGATCTGCAGTGTAAGTATGATTTTTGGTATTCGGAATTGTCATATCAAACAAGCACACACGCGGATTCTTCGTTTCTTTCGATTTTATTTGATTGAAGGATCATAAACAACGTTAATTTTTATTCCGACACCAAACTGTAAAGATGTAGCTAAAATATAGAGGAGTGCAAAAATAACCTCACTTTTTAAAATGTCGAAAAAACATGCCCTCGTTTTTTTGCGAATAGCTCTGTGCATTGATTTTTCACATTAAAACTATTTTCAGCAGAAACATAGCCTGATAAATTGTCTTTCTTTTGCATTCTTCCGTTTTAAAATCGACTATAAATTACCCCGTCGTACTCTATTCAATATGTTTTGCAAAACATTTATTCGAAATGATGAACGAATGGTAATCAATTCACTTTATTAGCACTAAAACAGTCTAAAACAGCACTAAAACTTCGCCAGGAACTTTTAAATGAAACTTTCCCATTTGCTCATTTGCCAACGCTGCTTCACTGCAACCGGACCGAGTCAGATGTTGCGGCGACGGCCGGCCGCATTATCAGCACAATGCGCGCACGACTAACAAGTGCAACGGAATTTGCGCAGCACAACACTTTCATATCGGCGTGATGTTGTCGGCAGCCGGTCTCGCCTGCTCGCCATGGACACGCACGCACGCACACGCATGCCGACATTCGCAGCAGCGCACATGATGCGATAAGCCCCTCACTGCAGATAGCCGCCGTCGTCGCCGCCGCATACGGGTGTGAAAGTCACAATTGGTATTTACACACAACATAACCAGCAGCAGCAGCGCCAGCGAAGATCCGTTCTTAAATCGTAGCGAATTAAAATGTCACCAACGAAATCCTCCGCGCCGTGAAGTGAAGGCAACACGAAACACACTCGCACACGGTGTGCGGATAATCATCATGAGCGTCACGCACGCGGAGCGAGTCGGAAACTCACTGGCGCCGTAAAAAGTATGTTGGCGTACGTGGGTCTTGTTATATGCGTGCTGTTGTTGTCGTCGTCGTCGTCGTGTTGCAATGCTGCAAAGCGTGCGGGGCATATTAAATTTCACGCTCCGCCACGGAAGGACGACATCGCAGCCAACAGCATGAGCGTGTGTGTGTGAGCTGAGAGGGAATACGATGCACAGCTGGAAGTTACCGAGTGTAGGAGGGCAGTCCTATAAGTACTAAGCCTAAGTGCCATATGGCGCCACTATCGCAATATAATTTTGTTAACGTGTACTCTACGTTCTCTTGGTAGAAAAAAATCCACGATCTCATATTGACAGACAGCCAATTGGAGGTGCGCGAAAAACCAAAATCTAAACAAAATTCGAGGGTAATATGTTGCATGTCGTGTTTGGCATGAGAATGCTGTCTGCGGAAAGGCTGCGCATTAACGCAAAAACTCACAATCGACCAAATCGACAATATAGCCTTAATCTTAAGCTATGAATTGTGGTCTTATATATAGTTTTACTCGTATTCGGCTCTCATTAACTATTATTAATTTCCAAATTCAAAAGGATGTCTCCAGGGAAAGAATAAGGCAGAATAAATCGCGACAAATTAGGAATTTGCAAGGTTTAGCGACAAACAGGAGTCAAGTCAATTTGAATCAAATCCAGTCAAGTCGGGGTCAAGTTTATCGAGATATGTTGAGCTATGTTGAGAAAAGAAATGAAAACAAATAAAAAATGCTTGTATTTCCTCAGTAGGCTAAGTACTTATCTGACTGCCCTCGAATGTGTCACATTGCTAAGCTGAGTGACGATTGGAGGAAAAAAAACTGGGCACACGCTCGGCGTTCGCCAAACACACGACAACAGTTTTCATCTCGAGTTTCCCAACTCCAAGCGCACTCGCACACACGCACACATCATCAAACAGAATGTTACGGTAAATTGACGCCCTCCTCTCTGCATGATGAGCGCCGTTAAGTCGTCCCTCTAACCGCCCCACAGCCAAACCCACATGCTCGACGCATACTATCAGTCTGGCGAGATCAATTTAACGGGATTTTTTCGCAATTAACATGACTTTGTGCACACGCATGAATGCAAAATGGTACACAAGCGCGCAGCACAAGCATACTACATGGTTCATCAAGTCCTAAGAAAAGTGATGAAAACACACACTTTTTGATGAAAACTTTTTAGTCTGCTCTAAATAGTCTTATTCAAGGCGATAGCCAAAATCCAGCGATCCTGAAATATCAAGATCACTTTCGAAAAGTATTTGGCTGCACTGCATCATTCTTTCCCTGGAGATACCATTTTAAATTTGGAAATTAATACTTCGAGACTTCGGTGGCCAAATAGCAGGTTCGGAGTTTTGGAAAACAATTGTGAATTTTGTTTTCGGATGGGGAAGAACCTGCACCACACGCAATAAGACATGTTTTGGCTCCAGCCGATCTTTTCCCATAAAAAAAACAGTGCTACATCAAGAAACGAAATTCCCTCTTCTCCATTAGCCCGCATTTTATGAACCGCGTCATACAATAAACGGCATAACTTTTAAACTACTTTATGAAATGTCATGAACATTTTCAACTTATCATTCAAAAGATGGCACTTCCGAAAAATGTTATCGATTTGAGAGTTGTGGCACCAGAACACCGATTTTCCCGGGACATAATGAACCATGTTGTAGATTAGCTGACATGCGGTTGCCTCGCACACCGGTCTCGTCTAGGAGCGAGCGAACGAACGCAATAAATATGCCTTTGATCAAAATCACGCTAACGCTATTTCGAGAATGTGTGTGTGTAGTGTCTGCACAAGCACAAGCGAGCTGAGCGCGCGCGAAAAGGAGCAAGCGAACCGTCGCGGGTTGGCGCGACTTTTGCAGCGTATGCATAAAATTAGCATTCTTTACGTGTGGCCGAGACCGAGCAGCGGGCGACACGCGCGAACACGACTCGAGCCAGTCAGCCAGGTATTATTGGATATGAGCGCGCGAATAGCGTTGGTAAAGATAGATGCGATGCGCGCAGTTTGCGTGCATGCGCGCGCAGTATGTGTGTGTGTGTGTGTGACTGCTGCGGCATTCGCTGTGTGTGAAACCTCACCTCTGCAGCAGAGCAGCACCACGATCAAAACATCGTGTCAGCACGTCGTGTCTGCGCCATGTTTAACATATTAGATGTGACAGACATTCGGGAAAGTCCGTGCCGATTGGTAGAAGGACTCATTTTTGTTACATTCAGGAATATTCAACATAGATCTTTCAAACGATTTAAAAAAAAATACAGCGATAGAACTTTTGGTTCGTTCGATATTTCATTTGGATTGGAGCGTTGTAAATGTGAAAGAATAGGAAACATAGTTTCTCGTGTTTTTGTGAAACACTGTTTTATGGGAAAATTGTGGGCTGTTACAAACGAAAACATCTAGAAGTCTCCATAATACTTCCGGAAGACCGAAAATCACGGTTGCCCACGATCGATGATACCCTACAGAAAAATTAATAAGAAGTTTTAATTTTTCATTGAACGACGCGCGACATCGAAATCGGCCAAAATATATTCTTGGTGTTATATCTGAGTAGTATTTTGGGCTGATCGAACGCAGTTAAGCTACATTTTTTCTTAAATTTGTGACAATGGATGTTTCATGACACCATCACCACTTTCCGGAGTACAATTGGTAGTCATCTGAGTGAACAAAGAGGGATGAAGACTTGCACAAGTTCACAAAAACACAACAGTCGGATGGCGTCTATATTTTGAGACTCAGAAGGATTATTCTACATCGGCTACCTGGAAAAGAAAAGACAAAAAACATAGACTAATACATTTAATGTTTGGAGCCCCTGAAGCTCTAAATGGACTAGAAACGCTTCGAATGGCGAATGCAAATGTGCATTCGCAAACCAAGACAATACGCTGTTTCACGTTCTACATGCCGCTGGAAACGAAAGCAAATATCAATGGAAAGAGCTATGAATTACGGCTTAATTTACGGTGTTATGCGGATATGACTCTTATAGTCAATTTTCGGCACGGACTTTCCGGACTGCCTGTTAGCGCGCGCCTGCGTAGCGTGACAAATAACACGCGCGCACTGCCGCGCAGAGCCAAAGAGTAATCAGCATTAAACACACGTGCACGTGCATGTGGCGACTCTCTGAACAAGCATGCGATGATTGGCGATTAGATGCGTGACTTTGCTGAGGCGTACACGCGCATGCGGTAAATGGGAAAAATACTATCTTTCTGTCGTACGGCTAATAATAATAATCGGGATTCCTGACGGTCGTCGTCGTCGTCCGGGTTTATGGCAGCTCGCTGGCACACATTGCTACTGGTGGTGCAGAGCGCAGCATACACACACAGGGCAATATGTTCTGCGTGCACGCGGAGAAATCGATCAGCGCGTGCGCTCGCACAGCCTTTTAGATCGTAAATAGTTTACACACGCGCGCGCGCACTCGCAGACTCGTCGCGCGTATCTCAGCGCAGCGCGCCAGAACACCAGTTTTAGTAATCGCTTTTCACTTTGGATCCAGCTGCGAAGAAGCATTCGGAGCGATAACTTGGTCGACGCAATATAGCAGCAGGCATCACATGTGTGTGGATGCGTGCGTGTGTGTGTGCAGAAGAACAGTCGGGGTGTCGCTCGCTTATCGCCTGCGCGCGCGTTGGTTGTGCAAACGAAGCGAAATGCACACACTAACACTTACGCGCATACGAACACTAAATGCATGTTGTTGGCACCGAAAAGCCAATATATCAGTAGGAAATGAGAAAACATGTGTCAAGGGAAAATCAAATATTAGCACAGAAAATAAACGCAAGACCAAAATCGACCCCAAAAAGTCGATTGAGTCGAATTTGTTTTTGCAGTCATCTAAAGGGTGGTTTGGGGTGGGTTTTAAAATGAAATTAAACGCATATAATAAAATGTTATGGCCAAGCACTCTACGCAAATAAAGTTCATTTATTTTATTTGATAATTTTATAATGTGCACGATTAACAAACGTTTTTTTTTATGAAATGGCAAACCAAGATCAAGTGACATCTGTCAAACAGACCCACTCCGAAAAAAGTTGAACCCGATTGAAAACCATACGTCTAAAAGAACACAATTTCTACATGCTATCGTATACTGACTTATCGAGCGTCGTATTCTTCCACCATACCCACCATATACAGATCCAAAATCTCTGCGCGTTTACTCTTTTCCCGCCAGTAGATAGCGAACTAAGAGATAACTATTTTAAATACCCCGTTAAACTTCAAATAAATTAAACCGTCCAAATCTCGAAAATACTCTCTCCAATCGCTGGCGGCATTAATTAACTATTACTGCAATGCTCCGGGGCTGCTGGAGACGCATGTGGAAACGCGCGCAGAACTGTTCATCCGCCATTCAGCAAAGACCCGCCTGCGTTCACCGGGCCATACTCCATGCACCGTAAATTTGCGCACATTTCCATTATAGTCTCGCGTGCTTGTGCACGCGCGCGAAGCGTGTACACATGCGAACATAAAAAGGGCATCAGCGCAAAGCGCAGAGCGCAGTGACCAGGACGACCGATGCAGACGTAGACAGAAACCGACTGCAGTCGACGATGAGACTGTTGACCGCCGACCGCCCATCCCGGCGCACATTCGCTCGTCCGTGCCGCTTCGCTGAGCACTAGTGAATGCAAATCGGTTAAACAGTTGACCAGTTTTCCGGGAAACCGTCTCATTTTGAATGATTACCGAAACCGCATTTTGCAATCTTGGTAATCTCGGTTAACCGGTTAACCGTTATCCGGTAAATTGTCGAGATACAAATTTACCGAAAAGCGAAAGAAGCGAAAGAAGTGTGCGTTTGTGCAAAGTTAAGTATTTCGTCTTCACAATGGCTATAGTTGTTGTTTGTTGGAAATTCATATTGAACCTCTTTGCGTAGAATAAAGTACGAGTTTCATTTGAAACGCGATGCACAGTTCGTAGAAGAGTTTGAAGTATCGACAAAAACAGCTGTTTGCTCAACATTTAGCTATCAAGGAAAGCAGCATCAGTTTGAACAGCAAATCGACAGCACAGCAAAATATAAGTTAATTCGACAGACTGCATGAACTTATATTTCCCGCGTATCACAAACATGTTTTATTAGCAAACAGTATTGCTCGTGTGGGCTCGGTTTTCGTAATATTTTTTTATATTCAGCATATTCAACATGTGAAATGATAAACTGGCAAAAAAGGTAAATGGCCATTTTAGATTTACCGAAACCGGTAAATGGAATCTGATTTTCGAAACCGAAATTAACAAAATGATGTACCGTTTACCGGTAAATGAAAAAGTGTCGGTAACAGCAATCACTACTGAGCTCGTCCAAATTGTGGACTGCCAACGTTGCGTTGAGCTTGAGCTGCGCCAGGCCACCCACTTTCGCACACCGACGACGACGAACGAGCTCATCGTATTACATGATTACATTACACTACGGCTTGCAAATACAAATATTTTAAACATGCCACGAGACGACGAGGACGAGGACGACGACTGCGTCTGTCCACTTGACGAACCGAAATCGTCTCTCTCTCACCCGGTGAAATGCCGAAACGTTTTCGACCGCGTGTGTGATCCGAATGCAAAAACGAAGTCCAGGAACAATTTCGTCCTTCTGACGAAGCGTGCAACAATGTCCAGAATACATAGTCGTCTGGAATTCGATCCACGGTCGCTTGCATGCGCGCATGTGCTAGAAATAAACGCATTTACTATTGTGACCGCAAATTATGTTTGCTCGTAAACATCTCCGCGAAGAACGACAGTCGTACACAACAATTTATGATTTGTTTGGTTACCCTAGCCGGCCATCAGTCATCAGTGTCGAGTACTTTGCGACAGCACGAATCGCGATACAAGACATGTACGTACATGTGTAATGCTCGCACGCGAGTGGCGTACAAACACAGCTGCAATTTGCATATTCGTCGCGATTTCCAGACGTCGCGGAGTCGTCGTCGGTCGTCGTCATCGTCTCCGTGTGCATTCACTAGTAGCGTAAGTTTGACATTTTTATTCGTCATATTCGAATGGCTATCACAATAAAACTTCATTCATTCATTGTCATCTTCTGTGACTTTATTGATCTCATATAAAAACCCATCTCCTCAAGCGAAGAGAACCATCAATCGACCCGTTTCGATGAGAATGAATGTTAAACAGAAGGTGCTAGGATTGATGATAAAATTACAGCGGGGAGAGTAGATGCTAAGCAAAGGAATCGGTATATTTACAACAAAAAAAGTTAATGGAAACTTCGTTTGGCGTTTTCGATCAAATTATTTATAGATTTCATTTTAATGCATCTTTTCGCACACAGTTTTCACTTTTTTCAAGTACACGTTTTCGGCACAAACATCGACATGTTCAACCGCGCAGTGTTATTGCTATTGACGTGTAATCGTCTACAAAATATTCGTATGTTGAAAAGTCAATGTCTCACCTTTCCTATGGAGTAAAACATGTC
>CAXHKQ010000087.1:0-12703 GCA_964017145.1 Agrocybe praecox
AGGAGCCGAAGAAGGAGGCTGAGGCTGCTGATGTGGCCGTGGTCGAAGTGGCAGCCGAGGCGGCGGAGCAGCACAAGCTCATCGACGAGGTGGTGCAGGTGCACATCAAGGGCGACACGGCCGCCGAGGTGCAGGAGCTGGTGCGCAAGGCGCGTCAGCTCATCGACATCGATGTCTTCAATGGCGGCGGTGGCTTTGGCGGCGGTGGATTCCCGGGCGGTTTTGGCGGCGGATTCCCGGGCGCCTATGGCGGTGGATTCAATCGGGGATATAGCCCATATGGATTGGGTGGCGGATATGGCGGATATGGCGGATACGATGACGATATCACCATCAACTTTTTCTAACAATTTAACACGGGAATTCGAAAAGAACAACTTGACGACATAAAAATGGTTACGTTTGCGAGAAACGTGCGAAGCAATACCGGACTTTTGTACTGTGTTTTTTTTTTCTTCAACATATTCATCACGGGCTAAACCTGACCAGACTATTCTAAAACTAGTTAGCATTCGAACAGACCGAACTCGGAACGTTTGTTCAATTGAGTGGATATTATATAAATCGCAGCTTTCCATCTTTCAGTTCATAACAACGCGAAGTATAGAATCGCGATGACTTCTCTAACATTCGCAGTGGCTGCATTTCTGTGCAT
Source organism: Agrocybe praecox (assembly GCA_964017145.1). Lineage (NCBI taxonomy): Eukaryota > Fungi > Basidiomycota > Agaricomycetes > Agaricales > Agrocybaceae > Agrocybe > Agrocybe praecox. Next base: position 656 of record CAXHKQ010000087.1, read on the forward strand.
GGCGTCTGTTTCGATACACGCGTGCTACATTATTCCGGTGACGATGCAGTTGCCAGAGCCATTGTCGCAGTGCGGTTAGTAAGCGAAGCCGAGCAGAATAGTGACGATAAAATGGGCGAATTGAACAAATCCGTTCACAAAATCAGAGAACCAGAGTCAGATCACCATTCCGATACATCGGAATCAAAAGCAAATGGTATGTATCGATTTGAACGCATAATGCTTTTCTGAATTCTACATTGAACATACTTTCAGGTGCTGGATTTGCTGACGTTCTACGTGATAATGACAACCAAGACATACAAGATGATCACCATATTCATCGAAACAATCCCCACGACAACGAAAATGATCAGTAAACAACTGAAAAAAAAACACCAACCGCCCTCAAATAAATATTCAAAATTATAATGATTGTAACAATTTCAGCATAACCCTCAGAATTGACAACACAAAATAATTTGAAAATGTAAACGAAAACGAAACCATCATAGCAACTGCTTCAATATTATATTCTCCTACTAACCCGTTTCGGATCGTCATCGTGCCCGCATGTTCACGCTGCCCATTCTAAACACCCAGCGAACGCCTTCCGCCGTTACACCGAGCACATTCGAATCGCCTCCCATCCCATCCACATAGATCACACGATACAAAATTAATTGAATAAATCCATCCGCCCGATCGATGTCGCGCGGGCGCGTCAAGCGCATCATACTTTATCGCCTCTATTCGTTTCAAAGTCACACACAGGCGTTAACAATGCATAATGTGCGCCGTATGTGCGCTGCTTGTTAGTATAAAAGCTAGTGCACGGCATGCATTGCCGGCACAATCGCAGTCAAGTCTCTAGCCAAGTGCACAGTACTCCAGAAGTGAACTGCGACTTACCGAATCCGAATATGCAACCGTTGACCGTTTTCCTGTCGGCGATGGTGCTGTGCACTGCCGCAGTCAGTGCTGCTCCAGCTCAAATGGACATGTCCGCTGCCCAACGGGTGCCGCGTCAAACCTACGGAGCCTACGATGCCGGGCTGGGTGCTGCCTTGCCCGTTCATTCGACCTACGGAGCGGCCAGATACAGCGCCGGATTGGGCACGGCAGTGCCGCGATATGGCGGCGCTTTGGCGTCGACGCTGGGCGGATATCGTCAGGTAAGTGATCGATGCCAGAAAAAAAAATATTTCCTAGCAATCAGAATTTCACTGTGTCTTTTTAGTGCGAAAAAATGCGCAGATAAATTACCTTTAATTCGACTTGCTGCAGCATTTAAAGCGCGTAATAAAATTCAAACCAATAAATCGATAAAATCAATGCAAACTTCTTCCAAAATCATTTCCATCAAATCATTGAAGTATTTCATAAAGTGAGCTCCTGATTAGTTATGCATTTTTTCATCTATATGATCATATTTTTGAGGAATAATGTGCAGATAAAATACCTTCAATTCAATTTGCTGCTTCATTTTAGACTCGACAAATCAATCATCGATAGAATCAATGCGAACTTACATTTTCCAACAATGTTTTCCTGATTTGTTCTGAAAAACAATCCTATTTACGAGGGCCTCAGCTGACTGCAGTAGCGCTTTCATCGGATGATCTTAATTGTTATGGGCTCTTTCTTCCGGATGACTCAGACGATGTTCGCCTTGATGGTATCTAGACAAGTTCGAGAGTCCGAATAACAATGGCTCTCTACAGAAAAAGTTCAACAATAAGCTTTGTAGTTTATAATTGTTTTTCCTCGACGACTAATTAATTATTTAATAATAATCATCCACAAGACCACCACAAGATATGTTCCGCCTGTCAACTGTTCTACATGGACAAGAAAAATCTTTCGATTTATTCTTATGATTAGGAACAGACAGATTGGGCAGATTTGAACTATAGGAATAAACCATTGACTCGAGAATTTATAATCAATCAATCAATATTGTCTACATTCCTCACGTCAGGGATTGAGCGGTTACGGCGGTGCTTTGAACGGATATGGCGGCGGATATGGCGGGTATGGCGGTTATGGTGGATATGGTGCCGGTTTGAATGGCTACGATGGATATGGTGGCGCCCCGAATGGCTACGATGGTGCATACGGAGCCGCATTGAATGGATACGATAATGGTGCCTATGGCGGATATGGCGGCTATGGTCTGGCCAACGGTCTGGCCGGGTATGGTGGTGTGGTTGATCCGGCAGTGGCGCAGTATGGCGGCGGTGTTGTCGTTTGAGCGAGCAAAGCCGCAGTAGCATTGATTGAGCATTGAACGCATTTTTTTCACGAATAAATATTATATACAACAGCAATTGCAAACGGTGTGAAAATGTATAATATTTTTTAAAGTAATTTCGAGCAGCCTGAAAACAATATTCGCAGTTGAATTTTATGAATTTAAGTGTATAAACAAAGTTGACCAAGTTAACAGGCAGGCTGGAAAGTCCGTATCGTTTGATAGTAGGACACATCTTTCAGATAAAATTACTTCTGAATGATCAATATACTTCCATTGAAGGACGATATACCATATTTGGCATCGATAGGACTTTTGGTTCATTCTATATTTTAATTTGAGTGAAACAACTTATGTTATTGCAAGGAAATGGATATCGACGTATTTGGTGTCCTTGAGGAACACTGTTTTCTGATGGGAAAAATTGCGCCTAGAGCCAAATCATGAACATGAAGTGTTATTTGGGTTTTGCCCTGCCGAAAAAATTGTTTCGGGAAAATTATTCGAAATTCTGAACTGGCCATTTGGACACCGAATATTATCCGCCTTCCAGACGCCCAAATATTGCAATTACCGAAGAAAACAACGAAAAAATTACCAAAATGATTACGGAAGACAGAACAAATTGTGGATGAAGATTGCTAATACCATAGAAATATTAATATATTTTTTTGAAAATCTCTGAAATTTAATTTTGGGCATGGGAAAGCTCTTCGTAAAATGCATGCTGCGCGAACCAAAAATCAACCAAAATAATAACTATGTGATATTTCGGAGCAGTCTTTCGAGCTGATCGAACTCGATTATGCTTTTTTTAGGAATATGTGACAAAGAATAAATCATGGCACAATTACTGTATTTTGGAGTCTAATTGGCTGTCATTTGAGAGAACAGGGAGCTATTAAGCCTTTTCTAAGTTTACAAAAACGCAACAGTCGGATGGCGTCCATATTTTCAGACTCAGAAATAGTATTCTTAATCGGCAACCTGGAAAAGGAATGAAAATAATGATAAACCTTAATTTGAATTTTTGAATTGCCTGAAGTTCATAATGGCTAAGATACGCTCTACAAGGCGAGGGAAAATGTGCTGTTACACAAAGACAATTTGCACTTTCACATGTCGCTGAAAACGTTGGGTAAAATCAAAGACAGAGTTATGAATTGAGACCCTATCTACGGTATTATACGGATTTGTTCCTTACCAACTATTATATGTCTTCAGACCTCTGAAAAATGCTCGCTAGGAAGAGACTTAGCTCCGACGACACCTCACGTGGAAGATGATAGAAACCATGATAATATTTATTGGTTTCTAACCCCAATAAGCAATTTTCGTCTCTTATTCATCGTTATGATATCCGCGATGGGATATGGATGAATAAGGGATGTCTGTTTTTGATCGGTTTTATATACAAACGATATGAAAATTAGATCATTTTCTGATCCAAACGGCACCTAAAAAGGGTGTAGGCGTGAAAACGATGCAAATACGATGACGTTAAGATGTCGTTGTTTCTGCATCATTTGTTGATCGTATATTGATCGTTTATGTATCGTTTCATATGCATCATTCATAGATCCTATATCCATCGTTTTATTAGTTTCTATACATCGTCTGTCTATCGTATTTCCATCGTTTATTTACATTTCTCCCATCGTTTATACATCCGTATTTCATTGTTTTTTTATCGTTTTCATAGTTATATTTATGTATTATAATGATCAATATAGTCGTATGGTTTATTTTTTATTTTTTCTATTTTATTTTATATAACTCAGTGTAGTTCAGTATTTATTTGTTTGTGTATTTTACAGTGGATAATTAATTTTTCTATTCAAACAGCCTGCACCTGCTTTTTATGTCAATCGCAGGTGTGTCGTAACCAATTTCCAACCTCCAATGCCGTCTCCAAATGAGTAATCCCGCGCAATGTCATGATGTGCTCGATCACGCCTGCGATGATGGTGCCTTTTAATGGCCGCTTATCCCTCTTTCCGTGCCAAGTAAACATCATCGCGATCGGTGGCCCGAAGACGAATGCACAAACTCGGCGGATGGCCTGCGAGTTGTTCTTTCCGCCCACATTTCTTAATTGCTCCTCCTGAAAAATTCAATATTTAGCTCGACGCACAGCGAGGGATTAAACGTTAATTTACATACCAAGAGTCGGACGGCTTCGGCGTCCACCAGTTCCGCCTCTAACTTCTCCAGTTCCTCGATACTCTTAATGGGCAAATTGGGGCGGAACACAGCGGCGGCTACGGCTGGATTAGTGTGATCTCTTCTCCAGCATCGCCAGCCGCTCATTCGTAGCCTCATTCATAAGCCGGAGAAAGGCGGTGTCCTCCGACACTTTCTTTAGCAGCTTCATCACTTCTCCCAGATCAACAACTGTTGGCGTCGGGGTCGCCGTCAGTGACTTCTTCGATGGCGATGGCGACGATAGCGACGGCGATGGCGATGATGACGGCGGCGATGATGACGGCGATGGTACTTTAACGTGCAATCGCTGGTACGTTTCCTGGACGACATTTTCACTGCTTCTGTTTGTGTAAATTTTTCGCGGCCACTGACAAGGTTGACACGTTTGTGTTTTGTTTCGTTGGGTTACTCCGCTGTTGGCTGATAGACAGACAAATATCGTACCACCACGAAGAGATGAATAACCGATACAATTCATTCATCGCCAAACAAACCGCAAAAAGACGTATATCGTACCACCACGAAGAGATCTTTAACCGATGAAATTAATTCATCGCTAAATCTATCGCAAACAGACGTATCGTACCACCACGAAGAGATCTATAACCGATGAAATCCAGTCATCGCAAAATGTACCGCAAACAGACGTCTGTGATAGTGATAACTTAATGCTACAACTATTCTATCGTTTTTATTTATTCGATAGAAATGTCTGACGTCATACGTCTCTTTTACTCCTATTTCATAAAGAGACGAATAAGAGACATACGATGCTTATTGGGACGGTTTCGTTCGTATGAATCAGCATGATAGAAACTTATTTGTTATTTTATATATATTTTTATAGTTTTGGACTCAATCGACTGGAGGCAAAACTTGCCCCCTCTTTTTTTAAATCGTCAAAAAACATGCTCTCGGTATTTGTAGTATAGCTTGAAGCATAGAGCAGATAGCATTTTACTATTTCGAAATTGATTCAAAATTACAGACGTGGAAGCTCGTCAAACTTTTTTGGCAAAATTTGTCCCACCTTACCCTACATATATTATGTCGAATTCGTGAATCATATTAGGTTCATGGTTCAAAAGTAATAAGGCTTTCACTCTGAAAATTTCATAACACCACCAGCGAAAATTCCTAACTACGTCACTAATATATACGATAGATTAGAGCATTACCCTCAAATCATTGCTAATTGAAAATCGCACCCAAAATGCCAGTCACAGAGGTGACACACATCGAATGCGTCTGCACTGCGTGCCATTGACTTATATAGTGCGCATGACCCGAAAAATAACAATCGAACCCCAATCACCGAATGCATTCACACATTCGATAGTCCGTATAGAACAAGTTTTCGTGTCAATCTGTTATTATCCGCCGTATAAATACCAACTGAGCCGGTGCAATCGACAAGCAATCGCATTGCAGCACATCTCCGTACAACACATCATTCGCGTTGTCATAGAATGAGATCGTTCACTAGTCTGCTGGTGCTCTGCACATTGGTGGCCATGGCGCTGGCTCGCAGTCCGCCATACTTTCCGCCGCCCACGCCGACACCGCCGCCCGTGAAGCCTTCGTCATCTGTTGCGTCGCAAACTGGAGACGTTCAGCCCGAGCATCACCAGTTGGTCGACGAGATGGCGAGGGCGGTTGCCGACGGAGTGCGCGAGACGGTTCGCAAGGCTCGCCAGTACGACGATATCGAGATCAACATTGACCTAGATGGTGGTGAGTGACAGTTATCATCAATTAGAGGAAACTTGAATGCCCGAGATCCGAAATAACTCTAAGATTTTTAACATTCTACCTTAGCACATTTTCGATCAAAATCGATACCTTCCGTCTTTCGATAGACCGAGTCAAAATATCATATATATACATAAGGTATACAACCTTGCTCCCGCCGTTTTTGTATATCAGTCTCTAGCGGTCGTTCTGATCGATGAAAATTGATAAAAATTGGCATACATCAGGCTCGGGTATCTGAGAACCAAATGGCATCAAAAGATAGGTCCTTATCAGTTTGCATCACGAACTTATTCTCGATTGAGCATGTCCGCGTTCGAGCCAAATTTTCGTAATTTGCGGGAAGTCATGCTTTTCTTAATTAAATCGAAGACCAGTAAGGCTGAGGCTCATCGATGCTTTTGTTGGTAAAGATCGTGTCGCGAGTAAATTCAACGCTTCGAAAATTGTGATTCCGGAGTCTGGTCTTTTGGTTGGACCAGATGTGAATGGTGTGTTATTAAGGGCTGAGGCCAAGTGAAATCATCACAGGCGATCGATACCGAACGAAATTGATGCGTTTGAGTCGATCTCTGAAAGAACAGCGGCCTCAATTGAATAAAAGAGACAATAAATTTCAAATAATACCTGGGACGTCCGAAATTGGAGATCTCAAACCCCCCGCTGTACTCTCCGGACTTGGCTCCATCTGAATACTACTTGTCCCTATCGATATCGATGGACCTAGACCTAGTTGGCGAGGACTCCCGTTTTCATGAATAAGTGGAAAATTACACTGTTTCATGAATAGCTACAAAAGAGGACCTGTTGTAAGGCCACGAAATCCGGATGCTACTAAAAAGATGGTCAAGATGGTCAAGAGTAGTCTCTAGCAATGGTCAGTATTTTGAAAAAGAAATATGTAGCAGTTTCTTCGCAATATATTCTCAAAGTTTGACAAAAAACGGCGTGAGCAAGGTTGTACACCTAATTTGAAGATAAACAGATCATTCATCACACATTTGTATTCCGGAATTCATCATACCTGACATTTTAGTTAAAGTCCTAGAGTGCCTTGGAAATATTCGTAGATTGAATTAATATCCCCCATATCGCAATGGAAAAAAGGTGTTCGTGTGTTGATTAACATCTTATCAAGCACCTTATTTAGCTTGACAGTTATAAAAATGAAGCCCGATGTCTCCAAAAATTTAATCGGAAAACCAAAGAAAAAGTTACACAAATCGTTTGATTCGGATACCTTATGAGATCATTGTAACCGTTTTATGTAGGCGGATACGGCGGATACGGCGGTTACAGCGGATACGGTCTCGGTAGCGGATACGGCGGATATAATTCATACCCGTCATACGGCGACTATGGCGGATATGGCGGATATGGCGGATATGGCGGATACGGAGGATATGGCGGCTACGGAGGATACGGCGGATACGGACACGGCCGCCATGGACACCATCATCACGGTGGCTACGGTGGTTACTGGTGAATGAGTGAGCAGGCCGAAGACTATTCCAAAGCCAATTTCATATGGCTTCATAGTTCCGAATAAAAGCAGCTACTAAGCACAGAAACGGAAATTATAGAGATTATTTTTGTTTGGAGACACCTGAAATGAATAATCAAGACGCGCATAAGCACTAGACACAAGGACATCTCAATCTTACGCGAGCATTTGAGCACAAAACCCATTCAGATGTCGTTGATCCAAATGTGTATATAACAACTAACAACATGCGCTCGCGTGTTTGCGCGATTGCTACCCTAGCTCATTAATTTTAAACATTCACGAAATCGTACTTTTTTGAAGTGTTGTAGAAAAGTAAGAGTCACACACAAATGATGCTGTTTTGCTCATCTATCGTCATTTTACTGTATACGGAAATATGTGGAAGAAAAAGTCTAACATTTTGGATAAGCGCTCCCAGAGAAGGCCGATTTTCCTATATATGGAGAAATTGTCAAACTAATAAATTTGAAGGAATTTTAAAACAATTTAGTGAATGATAATGATTTGTGAAAAGTTACTTTGAATGGAGACAAATATATTATTTCACTCGTTCATACAAAATAATCTTATTTCGAGATTGGTTGATAGGCCACAACTTCACACTGGAGTGACTTAGAACAATGTATGTATAATCACACGAAAGATCATGAAATTTTGCACCAAATCCTATCAATGAAAAAAAATCCTTCGTAAATTTCTCCATAATATATAGAAAAATTGTCCTTCTCTGGGCGCATAACCAACTTATCTTCAACAATTATTTCGTATACACCCAAACACGGCCGAAACTTTTAGAACACGGTATTTATCCCAACTTTTCGGAGTTTTCTCTTCGATTTCTATAGACAAAAAATGTAAACTATGTTTTCGAAAGTTTTGAGGTTTTCAAGCTTCACTTGATGATGCTAAAATATAATTTTTTCATCGGCTCGAAGAAAGTCTTGATTCCTTCAAGCCGATGAAAATGAATAAAAATAATAACGGCGAATAAATCGAAACAAATAGAGTGTCCAGAGAGAAATAACACTTTAATAACGCTTTTATAACGTCGAATAATGATAATGAATTATGAAAAGTGAAATGCAATAAAACACTCACTATTAAGTAATTTTTTGTAATTTTTGTGGTCAGTTTTTTTAGATTGGATCGTATGGATCGTATGTATGGGCTCCTTGTCTTTCACAACACGGCTTTGCTATAACACGGTTTCCTCAGGAACTACTGTGTTATAGAAGGTTTGGGTGTACACAAGAATGATGTGAAATGAACAAAACTGAATCATTACATTTTGTGTGTGACTCTTACTTTTCCTACAACGGGTGGAAGAAGCACGATTTCGTTATTGTTTCAAATAATTGAGCTAGAGTAGTAGATGCTTGTATTGATGGAGATGCGCGCTAGCCATGCGAACCACATTCGGAATACACACGCTCAGATTCAAGACGATGTTATGGTATTTTATTGCGTTTTTTCCGTGCTGTTGAATGGAAAAACAATCCGATAACATCAAAATTCATATCGTTGTAGTAGATGCCTGCGCAATAATAAGTATGACTAAGAAGAGTTTAATCTAGAACATACGCGAACATAAGAAATATACAAACCAATTATTCTAGATCATAATACCGTTGAGTACTTAATTCGTTTATCCAATGCGACCTCGACTGCGATGATGTTGTCGTGCGATATGTGATGAAGTAGGAACATCAATATAAGTATAATAGTTTACAGCACTGTACATTGTAAGTCGATGATAATTACGATTTGGCTGGCCGTACGTCCAAATGAGTTGCTCACTGACCAACCCCTCTCAATGTCTCGACTACGTAGGTAATATCGGCCAACCGCGTCCGAACGAATTTCGCAGTGTAAACACAGGTATATGAGTATTTTATGTACCTATCGTATAACGTTAGTAGTAACATAAGCATACATGAGCATACGCGCGTCACACGTTGTATGGTCAATGTCAATACCATTAGAAGACTCTAGGTTGAAAGATTGCGGTTGTTTTGATTTTTTGCTCGCAGCGTAGCGATCTTCATGTCTAGCACGCCGTGTGAAAGCAATTAATCACACAGCTCATAAATATCTACGTATATTAACGATATAGCACGGTTATGAGACCAGCATAAAAATGGTGCAAGGGGAAAACCTGCTCTGGAGTCTCGAGAGAGGTGTGCCACATTTAGTTTTTAGTTTTTTGCACCGAAACATCGTGCTTGATGGATTAGCAGACACATTTCGAGCACGCCATGTCCATTGTATCAATCATCGTCTGGCATCAGCAACACTTCCCTCTTCGTTCGGCTCATCTACTTATGATGCGTTCCGTTCTATTCGCCAACATACTGACGACCGGTCAAGTGTCTGAGCGCGCGCGTATCACAATGTGCGTGCGCTGCAGACGTGCCACATTTGATTGCAAACGTATAGATCAAATTCATGCTCCAAGAACACGTCGCCGGCGCCTAGACAAAGGCCACACGCTCGCGTGTGATCGCACGCGATATTATGCGAAGCAGAACGCATCGCAGCGTGCTCGCGGAGATTTTGGCAATCCGAGACGACACGCATGTGGGCGTTTCGCGGACGGTCACGCGGGGACGAACGCGGAAGCGCGTACTATATAAACCGGCACATTTTGACCGAAGAAATCATAATCGAGCAGATCGTCGATCAGCAAACACACAGAGAGCATTCGATCGAAACGTAAGTTGATAGCAGCATAGCAGCAGCATAGCAGCATGGAAGACGCATCATTCGTGGCTTGGTGGCATAGATTTGCAGTGCCTGCCTCTCGGGATCAATCTTTGTGTTTTCTTCCTAAAATGAACTTGGGAAGGATGTAGGATGTTTGTTACTTCCTCAAGCATAATATTGATACCCTTCCATTTCCCACAGATGAAGCTGTTCCTGGTGCTATTCTCATTGGCCGTTGCCGGCGCGATGGCGTTGCCCATCCTGGAGCCCGAGCTGACGGAAAAGTCCGTCGAAGCTGTGGTGCAGAAGGAAGCCGTTTCGGCCGAGGTTGCCGCGCCGGTTGAGGCCGTCCAGGCCGTCGAGACCGCGGAGAAGAAGATCCCAGTTGTCGTCGTTGTCGCAGCCGAGGAGCCCATCGCTCCCGCCGCTCCCATCGAGGTTCCTGCCGAAGCTGCCGTTGCCGCCGCCAAGGCAGCCATTCCCGTCCAAGTGCTGCCCATCGATGTGCCGGTCGGTCCGCTGGCCGCCATTCCCACTCCGTCTGCGCCGGCTCCGCTGCCGGTCGCCGACAAGATCGTGATCGTTGCCTCGGATCCGGCCAAGCAGGAGGAGCTGGTGCGCAAGGCGCGTCAGGTCTTCGAGGACATCAACATCGACATCATCCAGGGTGGTGGTGGATTTGGTGGCGGATATGGCGGCTACGGTGGATTCCCTGGCGGCTATGGCGGATACAATGGCTACAATGGCTACAACGGATACAACGGTTACAACGGTGGATTCGGTGGCGGCTATGGTGGATTCGGAGTGCCGTACGGCTATGGCGGATACAATGGTGGATTCTTCGGTTGAGCCGGAGACGAAGTCGTTGTCAGCACTGTCTGTCAGTGAGTGTGTGTGAATGTGATTTAATTTATTGATCGAAACGCGGAGATAGGAATAAACGTGTGTAAACAGAGAAGAAGACAAACGCGCGGGATTGCGATCGAAGGGGAGTAGTGCGCACCTTCATGGACAAGTTGGGGGCGTCAGGTGTGCAATTTTATTGTCCGATTGGAGATACGCACACGAAAGGCGGCTGGCCTTCGTGATTCTGCTGCCGCTCGCCAAACGCGCAGATCTCGTTCGGACATGCGAACATAATAATACGACTATACCGACTATTTGCTATAAACACACACGCACACCTGTTTGTCGTGTTTGCGTGCGACAATGTGTGTGTGTGTTCGCGTGTTTGTGTGACCGTGTCGCAGATCATTGCCACTGTGTCGCGAAATCTCCGCGCTCTATGAAGATGTGTGGTGGATAGAATATATCAACACATTCATAATGATTAATTTGGCAGAGGCTTGAGAATCGATGCGCGAGATGTGGATGTGACTAACATGTGTGATTATCGTATACAGAGACGAGTGACCGTTTATTTTCTGTATCTGTGCTCAGCTGTGAACGCTTGTTCGGGAAATACCCGACAGAAATACCTGTTCGAATGTGATATCGGCGAGCATAATTTGGACTGGAGACAGACGAAACAGCGCACCGTTTCACTCGTCTTATATTGTCACTTGTATGTTGTATGCTAACCCACACTATTGTATAGGCGTTTTCATTGAGAATGCTCGATTTTTAATATTAAATAATTTGACCAATT